>PVKA01025170.1:0-33280 GCA_004027165.1 Ctenomys sociabilis
AAGTCAGTATCTTGACTAGTTTGGGTTTGTGGGTTCATTTACTATCTGTCTCCCCAAGTAGAATGGAAGGGTGGGGTCTTTCCTTGGGCTCCCCTGGGACGGGGCCACACACACACACACACACACACACACACACACACACACACACACACACACACACACACACACACACACACACACAGCAGGAGCACAATAGAGGCCAATACCCTGTGCACAGAGCTCCCCCTGTGGGCAAGGAGAGGCTAGGGCCAGGTTGAGGCGCTGAGTGCCAGCCAGCCCTTGTGCCGCTCACCCCTCTGCTCTCATCATGTTCCTTCTCTCTTTCCTGGTTAGCAGGAAGGCAGCCCCATGAGGCCAGGAGAGGGTCCTTGAAGAACCCTCTATCCCTGACCCAGGAAGCCACATCTCAGGCAGTTCACTGTCCCTTCCATCTACATCTTTGCCATAAGAACAGCTCCAGGGGACCTCTGCGGACTACTCACGTGATCACGAAGGCCGCCTCAGGACGGCCAGCCCTGCCCGCATACCTGATGGGTTACAGTCAGCGGCCCACATGGCTTGGCTGCTGTTTTCCAGTGGGGCCAGAGAAGGATGTGGTGCTGCTGGGAGGGTCAGAGGTCCCTGGAAGTGCAGCTCTATAAGGGTTCCACAGTGCCAACTGGCCCAAAGCCATCCTCACTATTCTTTTTTTTTTTTTTTGGTCTTTTTGAGACAGGGTCTCACTCTCATTATGCAGTTCAGGCTGGCCTTAAGCTTACTTTGTAGCTCAGGCTGGTCTCGAACTCACAACGATCCTCCTGCCTCAGCCTCCCAAGCGCTGGAATTACAGGCATGAGCCACCACGCCCGGCTGATCCTCACTATTCTTACCAGGGCCCACCCTGGGGGCCCCTTTCCTTTGAGTCTGAACACCCCCCCCACACACACACAGAAGGAGGGCCAAGAACCAATGGAAGCTGAGTATGGTAGTGTAGTAGTGCTGGCCTGTAATCTAGCATTCCAGGAGCTAAAGCAGGAGGACCAAGGCCAGTGATATAGCTCAGTTCAGCAACATAAGCCCCTGCCTGGCAAGCACAAAGTCTTGAGTTCAATCCCCAGTTAAAAAAAAAAAAAAAAAAGCAGGAAGACCACAAGTTTCAGTCACCTGAATCACCTAACAAGACCCTGTCTCAAATAAAAGTAAAGGGACTGAGGATGTAGCAAAAATAAACACATGGCCATTGGACCTTGCCTGGTGGGCACCACCAGTACCCCTACTTTCTGGAAGGGAAAACCGAGGCTCATTCAGATTGGCTAACATGCTCAAGACCCCCCAAGAGTGGCCTGGGGATGGTTTGGGTCAGGTCTAGCCCTTCTGAACTGTGGGAATCTGGGCAGTGCAAGGCCATCTCTGAGCCTCAGTGACCCCTTCTGTGAAATGAGGCGCCTGCAGCTCAGAGCCTGAAGCCACTGAGCTCCCAGTTGCTCTCACCTGCACCTTCAGTGTCTCAGACAGGACCCGCGGGTTTCCGGAACTCTTCTTTGGGCTTTGAATTGAGGCTGAACCGGACAAACCTCAGCCCTTCTCCGAGGCTTCTGTTGTTCTGGGGGCTGCCTCCAGGCAGGGCCAGAGATAGAGGGATCTGTAGGAAAGCCCAGCCCAGCTCATCCCATACCCCAGGAGAGTTTGGGCTATGGCTGAGACTTGAACCCAGAGCTTTGACTGCTAGCTCAGGGTTCCCATGCTGTTCCCAGGCCAGCTGTTCTGTGGCTTGGGTTGTATCCTGTTTTGTATTTTCTGAGGAGGAAAGAGCAAAGTGGGGCAGTGCCGCTGGCCTCTGTGTAGCAGATTAAAGATGGATATTTTGTTTGTTACAATCAAGACCTCTGATTTCAGTTTTATAAATTTTTAAAATATTAATTATATTTTGGAAAGTGTGCCGAGGTGAACGCATTAGCGTGGCTCCTGCTTAGATGGCAACTCTGGAGTGTTTGGCCCAGATTAGCTGCTGAGGTGGTTGGGTATTTTAATCCACCTTGTTAAGTTATTAAATTTTCTTTATTTACATACGGATCCCACTTTCATTAGCATTGTAACAGGTGCTCATTAACAATTTATCATTGGGAAGGCGGGGGTAAGACAACAGCTAAAGGAGACATTGCTACAAAGTTTACCCTTAATTACAGTCTAGGCGGCTGGAGGACAACAGGAGGTGGAGGCTCCCTCAGCTCCACCAGGCCTGAGGTTCCAGGACCACCGGGCCTGCCCTGCTCTTCTGGATCCTGCGAGGAGCAGCAGGTCACTGGTCTGGTCGGGTAGGTATCCCGGCCCGAGCATGGTGCTGTGCTTTTGGGCTTCCTCTCTGGAAACAAGGAGCCTGGGCTTCCTCCCCGAGCCCCTTGCATCCCCGCCAGGTGAGTTGAGCAACAGCCTCATTCCTGAAGCTTCCTGGCCCCTTCTCTGGCTCTTGCTTCTCCTGGGGGTAGAGTGATCTTTAGGACCCTTTGGGAACACAACTCAAGAGCATCACTCATGCCAATAGTTTGTAGATGTCCACTGCTCAGGACTGGAGGGCAGATGTAGGCGGAGCAGGTGTTCCTGCCCTCCACCACCTCTTAGAGAGCCAGAAGCTGGGCCTGGGAGAGACCTTAGTAGGTGACTGTGCCCGTGAGCAGGGGAAGGGGTGGCGCAGCCACTAAGGGTCCTTTCAAAACCTCCAGGAGGTGTCATGACAGGCCTGTTGTGATAGAGCCCAGGTGTCACTGCCCTTTAGCACCTTGGAAGCAGGGACCTGTGTCCTCTTTCCTCTGTGGTCTCTCTGAGCTGCACTTGAGCCCTTTCTTGGTGCCCCAAACAGGCACCAAGGTGTGTGGCAGGGAGCCAGGGGTGCAAAGGGAGATGGTGATCCACTATGCAGGAGCCGGGGTGGGTGCAGGGTGCCGGGCAAGAGGATCCCTGGATGTGGATTCTGAGCACAGAAGGTCCCTAGGGGGCTTCTCCTTAAGGTCCCCCCTCCCCTCTTCCTTCTCTTACTCCCAGCAGGAGCCTATGTCCCTGGGGTCTAGGCATGACTACTTCACACTGACCCCTCTGCTCCCTGTGGGGACAACATGCCCTCCAGGAACTTCAACCCCCTTCCCCAGCCCCACCCAGGAGACTAAGATCTACAGAGAGGATGAGGTGGCCAAAGGCTACTTGAGAGGATATGGTAGTGCCAGGGCCTGATTGGCCTAGGGTCTCTGAAGGCTGGCTGTCTACCCTGGTCAACTCTTCTCAGAGGGAGCCTGGCAGGGGAGAGAGGAGGGTATGCAGCAGGGTGGGTAGAAATAAGCTCCTGTCTCCTGCCATCCTTGGCAGAAAGCAAAGTAAGGTGGCTATGCCCCGTACCCAGCCATAGGGCTGCCTCCCCTTTCTTGGCCCTGGGGCCACCATACCTGCATCCCATGTGGGCCAGCCCTGTTCTCAGACACCTGTCCCACCACCTGCTGTGGCCTGGGTGGGGGCCCCTGGATGGTCAGGCTCCCCAGAGCCTCCCACTTGGCTCCTCAAACATATTTCCAGGGTGTTTTTCACGGATGGGGCTTTTAATATTCATTGCAGCACTGACAATTTTTCCTGCCTTGTTACCAAGAGCTGGTGACGGTTTTTCATTGTATCTTTGGACAGTTGGTTTATTTGGAGCCACTTAAAGGCTCAAAAGTGATTCTCTTTTATAATTTGAGAAGTTTCATGGGCTGAACATCAAAGTGATTGGCCTGGCCCCTTTTCCATAGCATCCCCTCCCCCTCCCCTGGCTTCCCCATCTTCTACTTTCCTCTGTCCTCTGCCAGCATTGCTGGACCCCTGAGCCTTCTGGGCACGTCAGGCCCTGCACTGGCTTTGTCTCAGGGTAGGGGGTGATGGCCAGAGTCTGGAGTTCATGAAGGATGGTGAGGAGGAGGAGGGGACAATCACCAGCACGAGGGGCTCAGTGGAGGCTCAGACCTGGGCAGTTCCTACCCATCTCCACCCTGCGAGGTGCATCTGGGCTCTCAGTTCACTCTTGGGGTGGAGCAGGGCTGTAAACTCACAGGGCACAGAGATCTTGTAGATTGATGGGATCGGCTGAGCATATGAGTGGAAGACAGGTGCACACACATGGTGACCTGTTCACGTGCTAGGGCTGGAGACAGTGGGGAAAAGAGAGATGAAATGTCCATCGGGTGTGTCACATTCACATAGATGATGCTGCCTTGGTGACCCAGGGAACCTGGAATTGGCCACTCACTGGGACTTGCCCTCTGGCAGGAGGCCAGCTCTGCCCTGTCCCAGGTAGCACAAGGTCATCCCTCAGAAGTGACAGTATGAGGGCTGAGTGTGTTCCGGTGCCTCTTAAACTCCCTTGGGTTCCCTGGGGTTGGAAAGAGTGCGGCCTGGCCTAGCTCCTAGCCTCAGAGTTGCCAAATATCTGTACTCGGGAAGAGAAGTTGAGATCTAGATCAGTACATGGATCCTCCTTATATCCAAATGTTGGCAGGGATTTTTAAAACATTAAAAATACCATGTAGCTGGCTGCACAGCTCTATGAAGTGCTTAGTGGTACATTGAAAATGATTAAAATAGTAGAGTAGATGCATATATATTTTATTACAATTAAAAAAAAAAAACTGCCTCACAAATATCTATTGAACAGATTCAGCCTGCAAGGCCACTTCTGGTCCAGACTGAGAAATTATTGCATTTTCCGCACTTAGGCATTGGTATGTGTCTCCTGCATACCACTAGCCATGGATTTGCTTGACAAGAGGGGACCTACTGCTGTCACTGGTCCAACTGGATCTCCAGGCATTGATTTCCACCTGGAGAACTCACATACCGGTATCAGGGGCGGAGGGGGCTGTGGCCTGTGGCCCTGTGTCCCCTCTCAGCTCATGGCCATGACATTTCTCCCCCAGCACCTCCACTCTGCACCAGGGCTGGATGCGCCCCACTCCTCTGTGCTACCACCACCACTGTGCTATTTTATAGTGTTTGCACTTTCAACTATCACAAGATAAATGGGCACAATGATGCTGTTCCCAGCCCAGGAACATGTGGCCTGGCATATGTGGGGCCAGTCTCAGCAGAAACCCAAGAGCGCCTTACCAGACAGCCATCCTGCACCCACCACCCCACGTTCCTGGAACAGCACCCCCTGTTTGCACAGACAGCTGGCGGGTTGTCAGATGGTATTACAATATTTTTACTTACAGAGAAAGCAATACAAACACACATTTAGGTAGCATATTGCTGTTCTAGAGGGGCCAGGAAATCTAGGAAGAACTGGGTTTGTGGTAAATCCAGTCTGCGTTAGCCACACTTGGAGGGCTGTGGGCTGGCAGCTGAGTTCCCACGTACAGTTGATGCAGAGTGGCGTTCTTCGGAGGTTGTTTAGGAAGAAGGCAGAGAGACCTCCTGATAGCTTCAGGGAGTCCTTGGGGCCTAGACCAGATGCAGTTGTAAATGGGGGGCATGACGGTAAATGCCAGAACTGCCCCTGTGCCTGTGGCATGGACTAAATGTCTCACAGGTAGGAGCTGCCTGAGGTCCGTCAGGAGCTGGTGGCAGTCCCACAATTCCTGTTACTTGTTTCTCAGAGCCCCAGGATCCAGACCCAAGCTGCTCACAATATGAGGGTCTTCCCCAAGGCTTGACCCTCGTAGCTCCCTGGTCATCTGTTCTGCATGTTGTAGAGGGGCACATATCCTCTGCTATGGGGTCTGTCCAGGGTCACAGTGTTCAAATCCTCTTCCCATGGAGGGTGGAAAGTGAGTGGCCAGGCCATTCCTAGCACTGCAACTGAGGTTGAGAGGTAGGCAGAGGGCCCCAGTGGGTCCCCACTTAGAGATGCAGAACTGAGCCTCAGAAAGGTTGAATCAGCTCAGTTTTGCGCATGCCCCTGGCTCCTGGCCTCCCATCTTGTTATTCAGCAACTGGGGTGCACCAGGCAGCAGACACTGCCTGGTTCCTTGGGCAGTCATAGGTGCCATGCTGATTGGTGCCATATCAGAAATAAGTTAGTTCAAAGGACAGGAGAAAAAGAGCTACTTTGTCCAGGTTTGTCAGAAAAGACCTCTCAGAGAGCTGGGCCTGGCGATACCTACCTGTAATCCCAGTACTCTGGAAGGCTGAGGCAGAAGCATTGCAAATTGGATTCCAGCCTGGACACTTTAGCGATTTCAGGAGACCCTGTCTCAAAAGAAAAATGGCTGAGGATGCAGCTCAGTGTGAAAGCCCTGGGTCTAATCCAGGAAAAACGGGGGGAAAAAGACCTCTCAGAGACAGTGAAACCTAAGTTATAAGAGAGGTCATGCAGAGTGCTAGGAGAAGCCTTCCCAGCAGGAAGTAGCATATGCCAGAGCCCAGTGGCCTGGCTGAATATCTAGCCATAATGGGGGGCTGTGGTCAGGGGGAGGCATGCAATTGCAGAGCTGGAGAGAGAGACCAGCCATGTAGGGCTGAAGGGTGAAGGTTGTTCAGGGAAACAGACTGTAGGTAGGAAGACAGATATAGGGCTCAGGACAGGGACAGCCTGTATGGAGTTTTAGTCTTCTAGAGTGGTGAGGTACTGGTGAGGACTTCCTGAAGGGACACTTTGTGGTCTGAGGGACCCAGGGTGCTGCGGTTGGACAGGAGCTTGTAGAAATGGGCCTGTAGCCCAGATGGGCACTGCCACCCTCTCATAGCTCAGACCCTGCCATGTATGTGTTCCTCTGGGCCTTGTTCACCTGGGGGCATGGGCTAGGGCCTCACTCATTCATTTTTCCAGGCCCCTATCTTCCTTTGTGCCCTATCTTGAGGGAGCCTGGGACAGCCCTGTGCATAAGGCCTGAGGACCCCCATGGCTGGCTGTCTTCTTACTAGGCTGTGTTACAGTACATGCTTCCCTCTTCCAGGCCTGGGAGCTAAAGGTCGTGAGCTGGGTGTGGTCAGCCTTCCCACTTGGCTCAGTGCTCACCAGGTGGACTGAGGTCAGCTGGGCTGCACCTGACCTTACCTGGCTGTACCTGCTGTCACAGCATGAGCAGGGGCTGGAGGACAGGATCAGTGTCCAGCCCCAAGGGAGACCTGTGCTTGGCCAGTTAGAGCCCACTGGGGCAGCAATTCTGGATGAAAGAGCTCACCCGTCTGGCCTGGGCAGCACCAGCAGATGGTCTTCCTGCCCACCCTGAGGAAGGTCACAGAGGAGGACCCACCTGAAGCAGAGAAACACACAAGTCCCCACAGCACCTCCACAATGGGAGCCTTCAGAGGAAAAGCAGAGTGCTAAGAGCATAGCCTGGACCTCTTCATTTGAGGCTGTCACGGCCCTGTGGACCAGAAGTGACTCAAGTGCCCTACCCCAGGATGGAGAAGTGTGAGTCCTAGGGCCAGCTCCAGACTGAGCTGGGAGGCATAGCCACAGTGTCACCTGGAAGCTGGAGTGGACCCTGGCCACAGTCCTGAGTTTACTTTGTGTCTCAGAAGGAGGATGGGGCCTTCGGGAAGCATTGGACACAGGCTCTGGGCCGAGACCAGGCCTGGCCTGCCTCCCTCTGGCTCTGTGGGGCTCTGAGGTTGTTGCAGCCAAGCCTGCCCAGGTTTTCCTCCTGGACAGCTGGGTGCAGGACAGGGGTGGCCCTGTCATCAAGTGAGGTTGATACATGCAGGGGACACCTGGCTGTTAGGGTCCAAGAAGCTGGGTGTGATGATGGCTAGAACTTGCAGAGGTCTCAGAGGGACAGCAGGCCACAGGGCCTGCAGGAAACACCTGCGTGTGGTGCTGAGGAGAACACAGAAGCTGGGAGAAGGGAGGGCATGGGTCCCTGAGCCTGTGACCCTTGCCCCTGCAGAAGGCTTCCTGGAGCTTGGCAGGAGACCAGATCTCTGAAGCCTAGGGACCCCAAGAGTCCCCTCGGCAGGCACTTCAGCCCTCCCTACTGCCTCAGGGGACGTGGGGGTGGCATGGCAGGGCTGTTTGCTTGTGTGGATGGGAGATGATTTTCAAGGTGAAATTTCTAGTCCAGTTGAGTCACTTTCGTTCAAGGCAATGCGCAAAATGTCATCCCCACCCTGTTCAGCGTGCAACGTGCTGCTCTCCCGTCGCATTTAAATTTACTCTACTTTCCCTCCCTGACACCTGTTTAAATCAATATCTTCCTCTCCAGGTCGCGGGGAGAATGTGCCCAGCTCTCCACACAGCGCTTCTCAAATCCACTAAAATCAACACAATAATTGAAATATTTTCAAGCTGATTACACCGCAGCCCGAGGCTAGCCTGGTTGCTAAGGGTGAGCTCCACGGTTGCTAGGGGGAGTAAATCATCTTGCATTATTTGATTTTTGTTATAGATATGAAACCGCTACTCCCGCGATTAAATGTCTCTCAGCCTAACACCTATGGGACCTGGGGAGAGAGGAGAGAGGGGCTCCAACCTTGACCCTGTCAAATAAATATCTCTAACTTTTCCTGTCCTCGGGCTTCCCAGCCAAACCTGTCTGTAGGTTTTTTTTTTTTTTTTTTTTTTTTTCCCTTTCCTTCTCTTACCTGACTTTAAATAACAAAGCTGTGGGGACCAGGAGATGAAGGGAGGGAAAGCTGTCTGTTCTATGAACCAGCCCGCTCTGCAGAAACCTCCGTCCCCATCCCAGGCCAGGCATGATGGCCCAGGTTGGTGGCATCAACAACTCTCTGACACAGGCCACCAGGCCTAGTCCTCTCCTGCCCTGTGCCCAGGCCAGGCCAGCTCCTTCAGGGTTCCTCAGAGGGTGGCGTTCCAGGGATTTGTCTGGCTCCTCCTGACCTCCTGCTCCCTCCGCAACCTTGACTGGTCAGCCACCCTCAGTTGCAGAGGTTTGAAGCATCCCTCGGAATTATCCTATTGTCCCTAAATTCCAGGATGGAGGAACCAGAAGGGGCAGGAAGAGCCAGCTAGAGGCCTGGGGCAGGTGAGGGCCTGCCCAGGCCCTGGGACTGGTGTCCAGGTTGGGTCTCCTGTCTTCCCAGCATGACCCTCCAGCACCCTCTAGCTGGGCTAGGCAGGGTTCCTGGCCAGCACCTATGAGGAGTGGGTGTCCCTCCAGGCGGAGCCACAGCCACTGAGCTGTGAGCACCCCTTTGTGGAGCAGGCTGTCTGGCGGCAGGTGGGCAGGCAAGGCTACCCGGCGGCACCCAGCCAGCTGTTCCCTTGAATGAATCTAAGTAAATTAGCAAACACACACAAACCTGTCACTTGCATCATTCTCAGTGACTCTAAGTGCTGGGCTAGGCAGAACCCCTCAAGAGGTGGGAACAGTCCTGGGGAGAATACATGTGTTCCCTGCTTCTTCAGAGCATCCCCAACCCTGCCCAGGGCCCCCAGACCTTTATCCCTTTCTCTCCTGGGAGCACTCACTTGGCCCCATGCTTGTCTGTGTTGGGGGCTGAAGCCTTGCCTAGCCCCCGGTCCCTAGGGCAGTACCCAGGCTGCAGTTCGGGGCACAAAGCCCTTGCTATTGGTATCCCCAAGCCCAGGGTCCAGCCCTGTGGTCTCCTGCATATCCCCATTCAGTAGGCTGGTTCTGGGCCAGCTTCTTAGATGCCCAGCCCACCTCTGGCCACCAGCTCATCACTCTGGATAATGATGTCAGCTTACCTGTGCTCAGCAGACTATGTCTGCGCTCCCTTCCCTGGGAGGTGGCCTGTTGGCATTGTCAGTTTCACAGTGAGATTCAGAGTCTGAGGTGACAGGTGACAGCCTGCACCACAGGGCTCCAGCACAAGGCCGACCTTTTCTGGAAGTGTCCACGGTGCGGCATGAAGTCTTGCCCTGCTCCTCACCTGCGGCTGGATGTCCCTTCCCTACCTGGCCTGGTCCAAAGGCTGTTGGGATCATCACACAGCCTCCCACAGGAAGTCTCTCTAGAACCATCCCATCTAGAACTCCAGAGGTGAGTGAACCAGAAGCTAAGCAAGCACTTCACTGAGGTAGACCTGGGAGGCCCAGGATGCAGCCAGGACCCCTCCCACAGCACCCTCTAGGGGACCCAGTGTACCTTCTCAGCTCCCCTGGGAGAACTAGGCATATGGACTACCTCCAAGTCTGACAAGGAAACTGAGGGTCCCAGAAGTGTGTGTGTGGTTTTTTTGTTGTTGTTGTTGTTGTTTGTTTTCATAACCAGGGATTGAACTCAGGCCCTTGAGTTTGCCAAGGAAGCATTTATTCCACTGAACCATCTCCCAGGCTCCCCAGAAGTTTGGCTATCTGCCAGGTTCACTCAGGTGAAGGGGCCTGGCCCAAGGTCAGCATGGGGGAGTAGGGATTGGGTTCTGTGCACTGCAGCTGTGGAATAGGTGCATACATCCTGAAGCCCAGCCTGCTGCAGTGTGGGGGACTCCCAGGCCTAGGAAGGGGCAGCGCTGAAGGTGGCCTAGCCCCACCTGTGGGGTGAGCCCAGGCCTCCCTGGTTGGTTCATCAGAGCACCAACCACCTCTGAGCATGTGTTACACACTCCTCTTTTATTATAAATTGTCCACTGAGCTGGACCTTGTGGTCCTTGCTTGTAATTCCAGCACTGTGGGAGGCTATGGCAAGAGGATTGAAAGCCTGGAAGATTTAGTGATTTCGAGAGACCTTGTCTTAATTTTTTTTTTTTTTTTAAAGAAGGAGGTGCTAGGAATGTAGCTCAAGGCAAAGGCCCTAGGTTTAATCCTCAGTACTAAAAAAAAAAAAAAAAAAAAAAAAAAAAAAAAAAAAAAAAAAAAAAAAAAAAAAAAAAAAAAAAAAAAAAAAAAAAAAAAAAAAAAAGGAAAAAGAGCCCATTGAGAAATACCTGGAATATACAGAAAAATACAGAGAAACAAATCTTTAAGAACCATCTGGAGTTGACTCAAACCTAGAACAATCCAGAACGGTGAAGCCACCTTGTCTGAGGCCTTCGGAGGCTGGTGTGGAGCCAGACAGGGCTCCTGAGCATCAGGAAGGGTAGAGATCTGCCCCGGAGGCTTGCAGTGGAGTCTATAGCTTCTCACAAGATCCAGCTGACCTGAGTCCTCCTGCCCCCTCACTCTGACCTGGTATACTCTGAGAGCCATCAGCCAAGGAAGTGCTGCCCACATCACAGAGCTAGAATCTGAATCCAGGCCTCTTCTTGTACATAACTGGACAGTGGCTTCTTCCTGCCTGGGGGTCAGGAGGGACAGATCACACTGGCCATCTGGCCTGGCCCACCCAGCTGCCCTGGGGCACTGCCAGACAGGTGGGGTGGGTCATCATGGGATGTGGAGCCTCCTGGTGACTGAGGCCTACAGGGTCCACCTCCCCATGCAACTCTGCGCAGAGTCCCCATCTGGGGGCCTCAGTTTCCTGTCAGAGCCCCTAAGGGCCTGAATGAGAGGAAGGTGCTGGGTACCCAGCACTTCCTACACAGAGACTTATTCTGTGGTATCCCCTGGAGCCCTGAGGCACAGTGGGGCCCTCTACCTGGAATGCCGTCTTCCAACCCAGCTCATCCCTCAAGGTTGGCTCTATCGCTGTCTCTTGGGAGCCCGGGAAAGCAGGGACTCACCTTGCACATATTAGGAGGTTACCTAGAGCCAGGCACCAGCCTGGCATTGGGAAGTCCTTGTCAGAAGTCCTAACGCAGGGCAGCTGTCTTCCCTCCTCCTGCCCTGCCCAGTCTAGGCTCATCTCTCTGGACAATGGAGGGCACCAGCTCCTGGCCAGGGGAGGAGCTGCTGAGCCTAGCCCAAGGCCCCTGTGACAGTCACTCTGGATGGCCTTCAGGAGAACTAGAGTGGGGCTAGTCCTAGGTCAAGTTTATCGGAGCACCCAGGGTTTCTTGTATTACAGTTATGGCTCGCTGGCCTGGGAGCATGAGTGTGCGTGCCCTGAGCTCTGTGTGCGCCCTTAGCAACAAGGTACATCTAAGACGTTCACTTCCACAGATACGAGTGAACCAAACCAGGCAGACCTTCCTGGACCAGGCCCAGTGTGTGGCTTATCAGTAACTGAGCAGGTGGGTCAGGCCAGGTCAACAAGAGCTGAAGTCTGATGGGCTTTGTCTCAAGTCACTAGAAAACAACGCTCAGCTGGTCAGTCACAGTAGCTGTACTGGGCCGGGGCACTGGGCATGACCTGTGATATGGCTTGGGTTTGGATGTCTGCCCAAAGCCTCATGTGGTCATAAGTGGAGCTTTTTCAGAGATGGGTGAATCGAGAGTGTGTGATTGATTCCTGGTGCCATGCTGGGATTAAGGGTGGGTGAGCTTGGCACCACCCTGCTCCTGGTGGCCTTCTCCCTTCTTGTTTTCCTACCTTCTGCTCACTACAAACTGTTTCACCTCTGCCATGCCTTAGAGCTAGCTGGTTATGGACTGACAACTCTACAAACTGAGCTAAATAAACCTGTCCTCCTTTAACTTTGGATATAAGGTATTTTTGTCTCAGCAACCACAAAAGTGAGGCAGGGACTTTCTAGGAAAACAGTCCCCTGTCCCAGGCCAGCCCTGGCTCTCTCAGCTGGTGTCTGCCCTCTAGACTGGAGGACCCAGGTCTTCCTGCAGCCAGCTCTAGCACAGACACAGTTTTCTAGGTCTGTCCTGGGACCCTGGCTTTGGCCTTGGCCCGTTCTGTCCCGGTGCCGCAGGTGCTTCAGGCCTTGGAAACATCCAGGGAACTCTCCCCAAGGGACCCCAGAAGGCCCCGGAGCCTGTTCTGTTTACCAGGCGACCACTGCCTACGCCAGGCTGGCCACTGGGACCCTCCATGGCCATTCAGCAAAGCCATCTGCCACCAGAGCTGCGAGTCTCCAGGCAGAAGCTGCGGTGACAAGCTCCAGCAATGTCAGTGCAGTTATCAACAGAACGCAACATCTGCCTGCCTGACACCAACAATGGTGGGCCATTTAGTCACCCCCCACCCCAGCTGCAGACAACAGCTCCCTGTATTATATTTTCTCACTCAATTAGCACCACCGTCCTGCTGAAATGGAGGCCAATTTACCTATAATGACATCATTGTTAGGGAAGTGGCCGGGCTGGGCTTCACCCGGCTGTGGAGACAGGTCCGTCTCTCTCCACTAACCCTGACAGGGAAGGGACCGGCCGGGGAGGGAAGGAAAGGGGCGCCCAGGCGGCCTATCGGCGGCCACCCCGTCACCTCCGACCACAGACATTGTTTCCGACAGTTCTCAGGAGCAGTGTGGCGGAAAATTGAGTCCAGATTCATTAGGTTTTTCAGTGTGCCGCTCAAGTCAGTTAAATTGATACATTTCCTAACGAAATTGAAGTGCTTTGTGCTGCCAGCGGAAAGCCGGGTGACCCGCCTCGGCCCGCTGAGCAGCCGAACGAGCTGACGGATCCATTAGGCGGCTCCTAGCCCCAGCCCCTCTCCCTCCATTCCTGGTCAGCGCTGTAAATCTCCGCCAATTTCAGGCCTAATCATCATTATAAACCTACCTCGGCGCTCCTCCACACCGCCCCCGCAGTGTGCTCGCAAACAGCCCCCCACCCCCGGCAGCCTTAGCGCCCGCCTGCGGGCTCTGCATCTCCCTGCTCAAGGCTGGGCCGGCCCGGAATGCCCGGCAGAGGGGCTCTGGGCAGGAGGAGGGCCAGGCCTGGAGGCACCCGCTGGGCTCCTCAGGGAACTGTGTGCCCACTGGACAGACTGGGAAACTGAGGGGAAGAAAAGGGGAGGCGCATGCACCTTTCAGTGGAGGTGCACAGGGAAACCCACAAATGCACAGGGGCATTGGGATCACATAGGACCCTGGAGAGCCACCCTAGACGCAGGGACAGAGCATCCCAACACCCCAAAGCCTGCTCCTCCCCGCTCCCATCAGCTCAAATTGGCATCCTCTGGTGGTTTTCCCTGTGGCTTTGGGTCAGGACCCAGAACCTTAGCATTGCTGGGCAAGAGCTCCCCATGAAGCTGCACTCCAGGCCTTTTCACTTGCAGGGGAGCTCCATGGAAATGAAGCCCACACAGAGCTTTGCTGAAGGTAGTGCCTGGGAGAATTGTCCACATTGTGTATCTGTAGTCAGACCCTTTTTTCCTGCTGTGTAGTATTTCACATGGCACCTGAACAGCAGCCCCTTACCCCTTCTCTTGTTTCCAGTCTGGGGCTATTATGAGTAAGCCTGCTGTAAATATTTCTTGTATGTGGTCCCTCAAGCATCTTCTCTCTCTTTTCTTTCTTCTTTCTTTTTTTGTTTATCTGGTTTGCAGTACTGGGGATTGAACCCAGGGCTCTCCCACTGAGCAACAACTCCAACCCATTTCTATTTTTTCATTCACAGTCTCATTAAATTGCCAGGTTGGGCTTGAACTTGAGACCCTTCTGCCTCAGGCTCTAAAGTAGCTGAGAGTGCAGGCGTGCACCGCCATGCCTGGCTTACAAGCACCATTTCTTAAATTTCTGGCCCCTACTTCATCCCTCATTCTTCTACCTCTTGTTCATGGAACTGCCGAGTGAGCCTTGCCAACACAAAGTCTGGTCCTCCTCCACTCCCCCCTCTATCTTTCCTTCCCTCCCCTCCCCCTGGGAAGACAAGGAACAAAGGGAAACGTGAACAGACAGAGTCGGTGGCCTCTGTGGTGTGGAGCCGGGGTTGGTTTTGGCACCCCAACAGGTGAGGGATAAGCACAGATGAGAATGCCTGGGGCTCGTGCTGTCACATAGCCCTCCTGAGGCACTGGACTCAGGCTGAGGGCAGAGCTGACCCAGGCCTTGGCTGACAGGAAGCAGTTGGCTCCCGGCTGGGCAGGACAGGAGAGGAGCCTAGAACGTGCTATCCAGAGAATAAATAGGGAGCCTGAGAGGACACAGGACCCACCTAGAGGCTCCGAAGCCAGTTGGGAGGACTCCTGATGGACACGTCAGGACGGTGTGAGCATCAGAACTCGTCATAGAGGGCCGGGGAGATAGCTCAGGTGAATAAGTGCTTGCCTGGCAAGTGCAAGTTCTTGAGTTCAATCCCCGGTACTGAAAGAAAAAAAAAAAAAAAAAAAACCTCATCATTGAGCCAGGGTGATGGTGTACCTTGTTGGTCCCAGGAGTCCAGGAGGCTGAGGAAGGAGGATCTCAACTTCAAACCCAGCCTGGGCCACTTAGTGACTTAATGAGACTGTGTCTTAAAAAATAAAATAGGTTGAAGATGTAGCTCAGTGCAAAGATCTTGTTTGTATTCAATCACCAGCAACCCCCCCCCCACACACACACATTGATAATGGAAAGACAGCCATGGGATAAAATGCCCACGAGAGTCCATTGTGATCGAGATATATAGTAAATGAACAGGTGGGCAGGGGGCTTTGGGAGCCCATTGGTCAGCATCCTGGGGGTGATACAGACAGAACTGATGGAGTATTAACACCGGGTCTATCTGCTGAGGAGGGAGTGGACGCGATGTACACCTTTTTCTCAGCAGACACATGTTCCTATGCATGGGGGAAATGACACTGATCCCAGAGTCAGGACAGGCCCTATGTGGCCACACAACCACCTGAAAAAACACCACATGTGACCTTGACCCACATGCAGGGATCTCTTCAGGAGGATGAGCCAGAACCAGGGGTGTCAGGCCAAGGGAAACCCACAGCTTCGGGGCCAGCCCCCGGGTAGCTGCCCACAAGTCCTTCCCTACTTCTGTAGGCCACACCGGGCTCCCTCCTGGGCCTGCTAGGTGGCACCACAGGGTGGGGCACTCCTGGTAGGATTTTCGAGCTGTCCCCACAATGGCCACAGAGTGTGATACCATGCCTGATCCACAGTTCAGTTTGGAAAAAGTATGGATGGCCATGTTACTGCTTTTCATGTTGACTGTGTTCAAACGCTTGCGTTTGGGAACGTTAAGCTAAATAAAACCTGTACTTACATCAGCGTCACCTGTGTTTACTTCCCGTCTTGACTTCGCTGTGTCTTCCAACTGGCTTCCAGTAGAATTTTTTAAAAAATCAAAGTGACTGTATTATGCTTAAAACCCAGTTTGTCAATCATGTACGTGTGTCGTGCAAGGGTGCCAAATGCACTGACTGCGCAGTGTGACCACTGCGCCCCTACCTCGTTCCAGCACATTCTCATTTCTCATCTGCAGTTGCTCCCCATTCCTCTCCCCAGCCCTCAGCAGACGCACATTGGCGTCTGTGTCTGAATTTGCCTATTCTAGGCAGGTCACATAATTGGTGTCCTGCAGTGAGCGGCCCTTTGTGACAGCTCCCTTTATGAGCATCATGTTTTCATGTTTCTGCCATGCTATAGTGTGCTTAGAGCTTCATTCCTTTTCGTGGCTCAGTAGTATTCCATTATATAGCTAGACCACGTCTGTTTATTTGTTGATCACCTCGGGGCCCCTGGAGTTATAGTTGCAAATGTTTGAGAATACCTGTTTGTATTGCTGTTCTCCATAGTTCTGTTAAGTTTTGAATATAAAAATAAAACAAAGAGCCGGGGAGATGGCTCAGTAGAATAAGTGCTTCCTTGGCAAGCACAATGGCTTGAGTTCAATCCCCGGTTCCGCCAAAAAAAAAAAAAAAAATCTTAAAAAATAGAACAAAGAGTGTTGTATGAAAGGAGAGAAGGTTAGCACTCCCCTTGACAAGGATGGAAGAGGCCCTCGGGCCTGACAACACGCATACGGTTAAGGCATTGCCACCTACTTTGTGGCATCTAACCACTGTTTTTGTGATATAATTCAGCTATAAAAAATAAAATAAGTATATAGCTACACTCTCTTAAGTCACTGATTAGAGACATTTGCTATAATAATGTATGTAAGCATAATATCATGTATGCACCTTGTACGATACCAAAACATTACGAAAACAGTTTGCAATGTATTAATTTATCAAATCTGTCCTGTTAATTTGTCTTGAAACTGTCTCATTGCTATTCGTTCTTCAATTAAAAAAATAAATAAATTTAAATTAAAAAAAAATAGAACAAAGAAAAACAGAACCAGGACTCAGCCTGGAGCTCTATGGTATCTTCCTTGAGAGACACCAGGATATAGTTGGGAGCCACTGGGTTATAAAAGACTCCTCGAGCTGACAAGATAGCTTAGTGGCCTAAGCACCTGCTTAGGCAAGCACAGGGACTGGGCTTTGGTCCTCAGCACCACATGCCATGCTAGCCCCACCCACCCCTGGGCATATTGAGCAGGCCCCCGAGACTGGGCGTGGTGGCACACTCCTGTAATCCCACAGCTGGGGAGGCTTAACACACTACAGGTCTAAGCTATGTAGTGAGACCCTGTACCAGGTACATAAAAAAAGACACCTCTGCCTCAAGGGTGGGGCTCGGGGGCTGCGTCCTTGGGGGCAGCCTAGCATTGAAGGTGACATGGCCTAGAATAGCTCGGCGAAGCTTTCGGGCCTCAGAGGGGAGGCTGGGCCTGGGACCCCAGAGCAGGGGACATCAGGAGGCTCTTGCTGGAGGCTGATGAGCAGTGCAGGCAGGAGGAAGAGGCCGTGCTGCTCAGTGCTGCGGGGCTGCTCGCTGCGTAGCTGCCAGCCTGGGAAGTGGGGAGCCCGGAGCTGGGCCTGGCTGCCCTCTGGCTTCCTCCCTGCACCTGCAGCGTGTGAGGGCCTGAAGGGCACCTCACCTCTCACCAGCCTGCAGAGAGAGCTGGCACTAAGCCTGGAGGCCTGGGGCCCCAAGGGGTACCCAGATACCTACTGTCCACAGCCTCCATAAACTGCTTGGTCCTCCCCTGGGTCCCAGACTGAGGATCAGGGTCTGGGATGAACCTTCATCCTGCTTCAGCCTCAATTTCTGTACTTGTCACATAGCGGGGGACAGTGCCTGGGAGTGGCAGGACTTCCAAGGCTCCTGCTGGCCTAGGACAGCTTGGTTCCCAGAGCTTCATTCTGAACAGTGGAGGCCAGTGGCCCAGTGTATGACTCCCGGTCCTGCCAGCAAGAGGTAGGACAGCAATAACCACCACACTCTGCTCAGCTCCTCAAGGACTGGGTCTTCTGAGACTTTAGACCCAAAAGCAGATCAAGGTCATGGGATATGAGGTGTGCATGTTTAGACATGGTGGACACATCCTAGGAAAACAGAGGGTCACCTGGGCTGGGCCTTATCCACTACAGGTCCAGGTGCCTCTGCTAGGTAAAGGGTGGTGAGGACCTGCCAGGTGCCTGGAGCAGCACTGTTCAGCGTGGTAAGAGGTGAGGCTGGCTGGCCACTCCACAGCACTTGGGCTGTCTCTGTCCTGACCGTAGTGTGGGTTCTAGAGTGACCTGTGGCTCTCTGGGGTGCAAGCTGTAGGGAGGGCACTATAGGGTCTCTGAGGTCCCAAGCCATCTGACTGGGATGGACCATGGGGTGATGGGGTGAGCGTCTCACCTGGGGCAGCAGTAGCCTTAGGCAGACTTGATCCAGAGGGGCCATTAGTCTGTTCCCTGCCTGCCCCCAGGTGGACACTTGACATGGTGCAGAGATGCCCAGATGGAGATTTATGGTTTTGGCGAGAGAAGTTCTCGCTTACGGTTCTGGCCAGACGAGTGGGAGTGATATTTCCCATTGAAGAGAAACGCAAAAGCTCTTAACAAATCGATAGCTGCACTGGGTCAATAAACCACAGAGCCTTTGAGGGAGGTGGGACAACTGCTTGGGCTCTTGGGCTTCACCAAGGATGGGGTCTGGCCAGGGGCAGCTTGGCCTAGCCTGGCCCGTCCCAACGTGCCTGGGTTCATGGGCTCCAGCCAGAGAGGCTCATTCTGTCCCCTCTGGAAAAAGTAGAGACTTCCTAGGTGGACACAGGAACAGGGCTGTCATTTTTGGATCCATATTCTTCCTCCAGCTAGGGGTCTCCAGTGCAGCCACTTCACTCTCTTGGCTCCTGTCACAATCTTCTGAAACCCTACACACCAGTCCCTGTCCCCTTCTACCCCAGATCCCAGATCCCAGCTCGGCCTGACCCCCTAGGACCAGGCCCCTTCTCAGTTCTCTCCACTTGATCTCCAGGTAATGGCTCCATTTTACCTGTGGACACTTGGGGTGAAAAGAGGTGCACCAGTAGAAAGGTGGGGATGGAGCTCTCAGGAAGTGGCACTGACCAGAGAAAGAATGGCTATGTGACAGGGGCCTGGGAGCCCTGAAGTGGCTCTAGGCAGAGAGAACAGCATGTACAAAGGTCCTGAGGTAGGAAGGAGCTGTCCTTGATCAGGGAAGTCAGTGAGTTGAAGGGACGAGGTAACCTCAGGGAACTGGACAGATGCAGTGGGCATCTCTGAAGGGCAGTGGATAGTAGTGTGGGACCCGAGTGACTTGTGGGTGGGGCCACTGGCAGGGAAAGAGGTTGGGGCAGAGGAGGAGGGTTTGGGGACTTTCCTGAGAGGAAGGTTGCCTGCAAGGGGCTCAGGTAAAACATGAAGGGTAAGGATTGCATTTTGCTCTGTGATGTTGCAGGCGCCTCTCTCTAGCCTGACAGACAAGTGGCCACAGAGCAGGGAATGTTTGCTTTCTGGTGGCCACATTTTAAAACGAAAGAAAGAAGGAACAGATAAAATTCATTTGAACCATGCATTTAATTTACCCAAAATATAGCACATATTAGCACATATATTCCCATAGGCACACGTCATCAGCACAAACCTCACAGCCTTCTTGCACTACTCCTCCAAGATTGCTGTCATCAGACATGGAGTCCCCAAATGGCACAAGCTGTGGCCCAACAGGACCATTGTGCATTTAATAGAGATACTCTTTCATTTTCCCCCATATTCAGGACAGGATCTACAGGGCCTACAGGGTCTCAATTACAGGCATGCCCTGCCATGCCCAGTCTCAATCACCATCTCGGTGTGTCCCAGGGGTGGGGCTGGGATGACGTGCCAGGGATTGAACCCCAGCCATTGTGCTCTGCCTACGCAGGTGCATTAGTTCACTGAGCTATCAGGCCAAATGGAGATACTCTTAATGTTATTCAGCTTTTTGTTTTCAGTACTTGGGGGGTGAAACCCGGGGTCCTTGCACTGAGCTGCATTCCTAGCCCTTTTTCATATTTTATCTTACTTTATTTATTTTAAAATAAGGTCTTGCTAAGTTGCCCAGGCTGGGCTTGAACTCACCTTCTATCTCTTTCCCAGAATGCTGTGGTTTTAAGTGTGTGCCCAGCTTGTCACTCAGTTTTTATCAATTGCAACAGAAAGTTCAGCTCCTAGATCATAGCACCGTGTTTTGGAGGCTCAGGTGACCACAGCTGGCCAGGATGGTGTGACTGAGCTCACAAAGTTCCAGCTGCAGTGGCATCCTGGGGCATCCACATTTAGGTGTGGGCCTTTCGTCTGCGGAGGAGGGCAGAGCGCAGGCCTGACCTCTTTAGAGGAATCTAGGACTCGAGTACCAGAGATGACCATATTGGTGAGGATGGAGTGAGGATCCGGAGAAGCCTGAGCTTGCACAGTCGGGCTGTGATGTGGCGACCACGGGACACCAGGCAGGTGAGGGGTGCTGCAGGCCGGGGGACAGTGAGGTCTCTGCTGGGAGACTGAAGTCAGGAGGAGCACAGTGACAGGTGGGGCTGCTGAGGGGCTATGGCCACCTCTCTAGGCTCTCCATCCCCTGAGACCAGGTCCCCAGACCCCAGCTGTATGATTTCAGCTGCCCTGGCTTTTCCCTGATGACTGGTGGGGACTATAGGGGCCTCCTGGGTCAGCTGGGCCTCAGTGTCCTCCTGGTCTAATTGGGCATCTGGGCACGTAAGTAACCTGCAGCATGACAGCACATAAAGGACCTGTCTGTCTCTTTGCAAACTGTACGGAGCAGTGCCCATGCACGTGGAGGGCAGCTGGTCTGTCCAGGCTGAGGGACCAGGCCCGCCCTGTCTTCCTCTCTAGCCCATGGAGGGCATGGCTGTCTGCCCAGCCACTCTCCGGGGAGGCCATGTGATCAGGATGTGCTCTGCTTCCCATCTGGCCTGGCTGAGATTCTCTCCATGGTCCTACCCTGCTGTGGCCCTGCCCCCCAGACAAGGAGTGGCCATTACAGCCCTCAGAGGCAGGATTGGGGGCCCCATGCAATGGTCCCATTGGTCTTGACCACTCGGCCAGTCAGGGTGAACCCCAGACCTTCTGTGGGCATCCAAAGCCACACCTGCCACCAAAGAGGCTCAGAGGAGTAGAGTGTCTACACAGGCCACTTCCTACCCACAGTGGACAGGGTCCCCAGGGTGCCCTACAAAGCCAAACCTCATGAGGCCAGATCCCCAGAGCTCGGTGAGTCCAGGCCCTGAGCAGGCTGAAACTCAGACTTCTGAGAGGAGGCCAGGCCAGCACCTTCCAGGGGACATCACAGGTCCTGCAGGGCTTCTCGAGGTGTCTCCTGAGCTGTCACATGGGGGCTGAACACCTTCTCCTTGGCTGTCCCTCACCTCTTAGCACCTACTCTGTGCTGGGCATTGAAAAGGAATGCATTTGATCTCTACTCATCCAGGGAGGCTGATGCTTTTCCTGTTTCCATGGTGCAGGTGAAAAAAACAGGCTCAGATGATCCCGGCTCCATCCTGACCTCTGAGCCCAACCTCTCCAGGCCCCTGATGGTGGTGAGGCTCTCCATTTGGTTTCTCTCCCCTCTGTCTCCTTGCTCTGCCTGCAGCAGTGAGATCCAGTAGCCCCCGGCCCACCAGCTCATGCCAATAAGCTTGATTCCTGGAAGCAATAAGAAGGCAGACGGCTCGTCCTCTGGTTGCCCCGGAGATGCCAGCCAAAGCCGCCTCCTTGCCCAGCTGCCAGAGCCTCTAGGGGCCATCTATGCCCACATCCGCCAGTGAAGGCTTCAGTAATTAAATACGGCAAACCGTGGAGCAGGGTGCACCGTCCGTGTCATGGATGAGGAGGTGAGAAGTTACGGATGCCGAGGGCATAGCCCCAAGATCCGGCATCTGCTCCACTGGGCTGCTTTTGATGCCACTGCGAGCTGGGGCTGGAACCCTCCTGTCCCTGTATCCTGGGAGGACCCAGGAGGGCAGGCATGACACCTACCTGGCGCCTGGTCACGGCCTGTGGCAGGAGTCTGGGGGCTCAGCCCCAAGCCAGCTCCCACCTCCTTAGCAGAAGAAGCTGAGGGCACCCAAGGATGTCCTCCTGGCCGGATTAACAGTGCCCACGCTCGTAAAGACACTAAGTCGGCAAATTGGCAGGGAGAGGGGCGAGGGCCAGGACATAAGCCCCATTAGCTCCCGTCTCCGGTCTAATTAGCCCTACTATCGTCCTAATTCTCGCTCACCCTGGCAAGTCCACAGCCCTGCCCCCTAGCTCTTCCTGGGCCCCAGTCCTCTGGCCTTCCCACATGATGACTTTCCGTATCACAACGGGCAATAAAAGCAGCGGGCCCCATTTCTTTTTTCTATTTTGAATTCTGTTAACTGACAATTTAACCTAAAATCCTCTGTATTTCCAGCTTGTACAGCTGTAAATAGAGACTGACAGTTTATTTTCACGTCCAGGCTTGAGGGGGCGGTGGTGGTGGGGAACCCATTTGAAATAAATACTTGCGGGTCCCTGACAGACTCCAGACGGGCCGTTGACGCTGCCTGACAATCCCTGGGACCTGTCACACTCAGTGATCGGTCTTTTTACAAACACAAACGCTGCTGATTTCTTATCAAATGTAAAACCGGCCGGGCTCTTTCTTAAATGGTTACCACGAGCATGAAATTGACATTGTGAATCACATGTGACACCAGCTTGTCTAAGCTGTAATTGATCGGTGCTCGGGAGCAGGCGCGGCTGGCCCAGAGCCCCCCCCCCGGCCCCGCCGCGCCCCCCGCAGCCCTGGGCCGAGCCCTGGCCCCAGCAAATCGTTGTCAATGGAAGAAAACTCTAAGAAAATGCTTGATTCATGTACGTGGCGGTTTTTCCCCCTCTGCGATCCTCCGAGGTGTCAATTCCAATTTCCACGGCTTCATCATTACGCACATCAAACAGCCGTAATTGGCTGCTACAGAAATTTATCCTCCAAAAGGAGAGAGAGGGCAGGGGAGGAGGGAGCCGAGAGGACAGGAAATGGTGGTGGTAATGAGATTTTGGAAGCTGCAGTGCCACCCCTGAGGTTGGCAGGGAAAGAGAGGAGAGGCTGGCGCGCTCTCGGGAACGCGGTGGGTCTGGCTAACAAAACACCATTTGAAAACAAGTCTGGAGGGGTGTGGGTGTCACACAACAGTCGCAAACACACAGCACCCGTTCCAGGAGCAGCCGGCTGCCTTTCACTGCCATGGTTGTCGTCGTCACGGTGACGGCTTGGGCAGCCCTCCTGGACCCCTTCCCTGGCTTTACAGTTTGCACAGCTGGAGGCACCAATTCCTAGGCACTGGCCTGAGTTGCCTGGGGTGAAGGGCTGACTCTTGTTTGACCAAAAGGGAAACTGAGGGCCACCCGGGGACCCCACTGCCAGTGTGGAGCTGAGCGCGAGCCTCCAGGCCTGGCGGTGCACCTCCATCCCGCACACCCGCCACCTCTTCCCAGGCTGCCAACCTCCAGGGCCTAGCCACTGAGCTGGAACTGGTTTTTGAGGCTGTGGATCCTCCCTGAGACCTCTCTGGGAGTGAGGATATCTGCCAGGGCCTCAGCCTCCTCCAGTAGGGCTGGCTGCTGAGACTGGGCTGGGAGCCTCAGGCTGGCCACCCTTGGCCCTGGGTCAGGCCCGCTCAGGCCCCAGTGACGATGCAATTCCCACTGCCACAGGCCCTTGCTGGGCTCCTCTGGGCCCAAGAACAGTCCAGCAGCTCCCTGGGTGAGCATATTTATGTCTCTGTTTTTCCATTTGGATTTTGTGACTGATGAAACAATGATGCTGAATTACACACACAGTGATCATGCCGCCGGCAACCAGCTCAACCTTCCCCAAGCGGGTACGCTGCAGCTTCCTTCAGCAGGCGATGCAGGGCACCTGGTCAGAGCCTTACAGGCTCCTTGCTGCTTTTCAGGAAGCGCCACCTGGTCTTCCATCGGGAAACTGAGGCCAGCTGCGAATCTGTCCCCTGGTGGTCCCATACCTGCTCTCTGGGGCAGTGTCCCCACCACAGTACCACCCAGCCTACCAGGCCCCTGACAATCCCAGGGAATCTGTTTTCTGGCGTTAGGGTCAGAAGCAGCCGTGTCCCTCCAACTGCATGGCTTCTTTCCCCTGGGGATTGCCATGGGTGTGTTACCACACACTATTCTCGCTCTTGCCTTGGCCCCTAGGAAATTCAGGGTCAAATCACAGTCTGTTTTTAGTGACTGTGTACCCATGAAATGTATGCACTTCTGAGGGCTGAGCTTGCCCCTGGCTTTTCTCCAGTCATTCAATTGAGTTTTGAGTCATTCTTTTCTGTTTCAATTCCTTTAGGGAATGAGGTGAGATGATCCAGTTGGCTGACCATATATCAAAGTCTAGAACCTCACAGGGGGTGGTACTGGGGCTACCAGCTAGGTGCCCATCCCAGAGGCTGCAAGCAGGGTGAGTACTTTGTTAGTAGGGATACTTGGTGCTTGCTAAGGTGATGTTGGGGTTCTGGGCAGGGGCCACTCCGGTGGGTAATTCAGAGCAGCTCCCAGAGAGCCAGGGTGGGAGCTGAGGGGCGAGGACCAGCAGGCGAGTTCTACCCATTCTGCTGTGTTTGATTGAGAGCAACTTGTGCAAGGACACTGCAGTCCTATCTGTTGCACTGGGGCCTCCCCCACCATTGATGCTGCATAGAGGGTTGGATGGTGTGGTCTGCAGTGTCCCTCACTGGGGCTTCTTTACTGATGTTGCCACACCCCAGCCATACAGCGGGGCTCGCCCCATGGGGAGAGCTTCCATCCCCCCCAGAGGATGTGGGACCTGGCCTGCAGGTGTACTGGGCTTCTCTACAGGCACTGAAGAGGGACCTCAGAAGCCCAGGGACAGCTGAGGAACCCCAAGCCAAGCTGCCAGTGTCATGAGTTCACCCGGAGAGGGCGCAGGGGGGAGAGCTGGGCTCAGAAGTCCACTGCAAGGACCCAGTGTGGGCTCCTGGGGACAGCTTTGTCCTAAGAGGGTCTGGATGGTGAGGAAAGTCAGCCAGGAAGAGAGAATGGACCACTAGGGGACTCCAGTGAATATCCTAGAGGCACCCATGTCCCCCCTGCCTCCTGGCACCTGTGGCAAAGCAGTGCCAGGTTCCACAAGACAAGGAAGGGCTCTGGTTCTGTTGCTTCCCAGGGGTGTGTGTACCGGGGGTGAGGGCGCCCTGCCAGAGCCTCCTGTGTGGAAACTGAGCCAGAGTCAGATGAGACAGAACTGGCTTTCCTGGCTCCTCCTTTTCCAGGGTTCTTTCTCCCACTGGGGCCCAGAGAGAAGGCAGATGCTCTGCCCCAGGGCAGCAGCTGTCTCTCTGGCCCAGACCCTGGGGCAGGTGGTCCTTGGACAGGGCTGGGCCTGGCCTGTCCCTGTCCCACTGTCTCCTTCCCCAGGGTGAGTAAGGCAGGCCTGGTATCTTTGAGTGAGTGGGGAAGGGAGGGGGGAAAGCCAAAACTTTAAGGTATATGAACTGTGAAATTAAATCGAAATACTCAAATAAGGAATCACATAACAACACAAGCAAAGATGTTTACCAGGGCTTGAAGTTAAATACAGATTTTTTCATAAGCCCAAACACAAAATGCAATAAAGTTCTGTGGAATGTTAAATATAATTTACAGTGGAAAGAATGTTCCTTGCTGTCATAAACTGCATGCACAATGTCACCATCGGGCCCTAGGAAGTTGAGTTCCACTGGGTGCATGGCAGGACTGCCCTGGTGCCGCCCCTCCCCCAGGCCTGCTGTCATCCTTTCTTAAGTGACCCGAGGCTGGCCCAGATGCCAAATCTGCACTAACTCACAGGAGAAACTGTTCTCAAGTTGAGAAGTGGGCGCCATGGCCCTCCATGTGTGGAAAAGTTTCTGGCTCCTCTCAGTCTTGGAATTGGGCCTCACTCACCAGCCAGGAAGCCCAGGTGCTATACAGACACCCAGGATCCCTTCTCAGTCTAGTGAATTCACAGAAAGGAAGCCTTGTGTAGTCATTTACACTGTAGTAAGAACTAGCCCTTGGTGTGGCTCTCCCTAGGGCAGTGATCTTCCTCCGGCTGTGCATAAGGACTAGAGTTTGCTGGTCTGAGAAATCCAGCCTTGGCCAGGCCTGGAGAAAGAAGGAGCTACTCAGAGCAATACTTGTGCCAGGTCTGCTCTGGTTAGAATCTTGAATTTTCAGCCATCTAGGCCTTTGGAGAGCAGCCTAAGAGTTCTTGGTTGGGTTGTGCATACAGAAAGCAGCCCACAGAACAGAGGCATAGCCTGCACACCAGGTGTGTTTGTCAGCATCAGTGTGGGTCCACGGTGACCCTAGCCCTGCCTCCTGGCCTGCTTGCACCTACTGACCATAGAGAGGGGACCTCTTCTTGCCCCTAGGCTTGGAGCTCCCCCTAGGAACCCAAGACACAGGAATGACCTCTGCCCAAGAGCCCTGAGAGTCCCACCAGCCTGGCTGCCCCTCCTGGGGAATCCACCACAGCCTGTCTGTTTGCCCTGTAGCCAGCCTGGCAGAGGACAGGAGCAGGCACACTGGCTCTCCCCAGCCTGGGCACCATGCTCAACCTTGAGCCAGGTGTCTGTAAGGGGCTACCCAGGGTAGAGGGGGCACAGGCAGGCTCAGTGTTTAGCATCACAGCCCAGCATGTGTCCCTGGGCTCATGAGCTGGCTGCATAGGAGGCCAAGCAGTGTCCCTGTGTGCCACTATCCAGCATCTCCTTTCACCCCAAGTCCTCCGCCAGTGCTCTGTCCCCAGCTAGCTGAGGGCTCACAGGGTCTGCAAGCCCAGCGCTGGCCTCTGCTCTGCCCTCCCCCTGGCTCCATGTCCATCTTCACGTGCACGCAGGTGGGCGTCCATCCATCCACTCACCATGCATATGGAGTGCCAGGCCCTGGGATCTGGGGACCCAGAGGACCAGATGTGGCCCCTGCCCCCAGGGGCTCCAATTTTGAGAGGGGGCAGACAGAAGAACAGTCACAGGGGTGGGGGTGACTGCCCATGCGGCCAAACGACTTCTGTCCTCATCAGCCAGGCCCCAGGGACGGACTGGGCCCAAGATGGGCCACCTGGGTCCCAGGGCCTTGGGGGTCCTCTGGGACAGGCCTGTCAGGGTTGACTGTGTCTGGCCCAATGGGCAGTGCCTGGCCCCAGGCCCTGCCCCCTCCTTGCTTCTCCCAGGGCCCCTCTTCAGGGCCAAGTCACCTGGTGGCTCACTGGCTCTTCAATTTGCAGGAGGCCTGTGGCATTTCTCCAGACTCCCAGCCTTCCTAATTTATGTGCTGCTGCAGTAGGGAGTATTTTCTTTAAAAACAGGATGGATGTGAGAAAAAAAACAATGCCCCAAAACCACACTTAATGGGTGGGTCGGCTGGCTGGCTGGCTCGTTAGCACTGAATAATCGAGCTTCAACCACACCGCTGGGAAACAAAAATAAACAACACACACAGAGAGTCAGGGCGGGAGGCATCCGTGCTTGGGGGCCAACCCAGCACCAACCCAGCGCCCCAGCACAGTCCCTGGGATGGCCTCTGTCCGGCCACCTCTTCTGGGGACCCACCCTGGGAAAGGTCACTTAACAGTGGCTCCCCAGAAGACAGGGCCCCGGCCACTCCCAGGAAGGAAAGCCTTGGGGTGAACCTAATTCCTGCTGGTAATTTAAGCTTGCCTCTTCCTGCCCTGTCCTCAAGAAAGATGGAGAACAGCTGGTCATCATGCTGCTTCCAATAAATCCCATCAGGCTGCATTGCTGGAAGTGGGGGTGAGAGGCGGCGGGCATGGGTAAGGGACCCCTGGACACCTCATCTTGCTGGAGGCGGCCACACAGGACCCAAAGCCTGAGAGGAGCAGCGGATCTCCTTTTGGCCAGTTCCCCTCTTCAGGAGGGGAGGCCCAAGTGGAGACCAAAGCCTCTGTGGCCCCCACTCGCCGCTCCCTTTGTGTGGGAAGTGGGGTGTGCGGTGCAGGCGGGAGCTGTGGGTTCAGGGGGTGGGGACAGCGTCGGATTCTTTGTGCAGCCAAGTTCCAGGCGCATTGTGTACCGGCCGAACTTCAGCTCACAATTTGGGATTAGAGCAATCCGAGTATTTTTCTGCATGCCTGCCCGCTCCCGGGCGCCCAGAGCCTGCTGGGTAACTGCCTATTATCCACTGGTTCCACTCCAGTGCCCTCCCCAATAAAACTTTTCATATCCTTATAAACGAACTCGATTGCCGTGTTATAAACATTTACACTGTGCTAACAGATCATCTCCGCACATCAGAATTGGCTAAATTCCCTTTTCCAGATGAATATATTGAAGGAGATTAGAGATATGATAGCTTTTCAGATTGCTGAACCCAGAGAAATTAGTTTAGTGAGCATTTACAGAGGCTAAATTGGAACCATTAAATAGTGGATTAAATTGATGGCACTTTCATTGTCTGTCCTTCGGTACCGCTGTAAAATCAATTAGCCGTCACCAGCCCATTCTCCATACAGTGAGATTGTCGTGGTCCCTGGAAGCTGATGCAAAATCTCCTGGTGGCGGAGGGGTGCGAGAACTCACCTATTAGGTGCGTGGCATGAAATAGCATCAGAGCCTGGGGCTGCAGGGAGCCTTTCCTTCAACACCCACACCCAGCTCTGCTGGGACTGTTGCCTCGCAGGCCTCGCTGGGCTCCACAGGGCTGCAATGATCCCTCCGTGGGCTGCAGGGACATGCCGGCGCCTGGCCTGGCTGGTGGGAAGCCCCCATTCTGCCTTCAAGTGGCTTGGCGAGTCAGGCTGAGGAGGAACACCAGAGCCTACGGACTTTTGTCAACAAGACCCTATGCTAGGGGATGGTAATGTGCCAGGGCACAGCTCTTGGGGCCAGGCACTATTTTGTCCCTATTTTCCTTGGACAAAGAGGCACCAAGGACCAGGAGGATGGGATACAGTACAGATCCATCCCCAGCCAGGTGAGTCACCCCAGGTGGGCCACGGTGAGGGGTGCATGGGGGACTGGGAAGCGCCCCACCTCGTGGTAGCACCCCTGTGTATCTGCAAAGTTCCCTGCAGAATCTAGAGGGATCTGGGCAAGAATTTAGAGCTACAAGGTTCTACTCCTGCCTGCACTGATGGGAAACCTGAGGCCTAGAGAGGGAAAGTGAATCGGGCTCATATACAAATGGCTGCAGGATTCCTAGTAAGCCAATTTAGGAGTTGCTTGATTTGACTCCACCTGGGAGGCCTGGCACCCCCACATCAGGGCACTGCTACATCTGTGTCCTCCATAACTTTCTCCTCCCCCTGTGGACATGCCTTCTCTATGCCTGAGGATGGGTGTCCATGGCCCCGAAGGCAGCTGGGGCCTGAGTTGGGGGAAAGGGACCCTGTACAGCGCTGCAACACACAGAGCCTCACCCAGCTGGTTCTGATGGGGCACACTCATAATCCCCACACTCTGGAAGGCTGAGGCAGGAAGACCACAAGTTCAAGCCTAGCCTGAGCAATTTAGCAGTTTAGTGACCCTATATCAAAGCTTAAACAAAGAAGGCCGGTAAGATAAGTGCTTGCTTAGGCAAGGATAGGGGCCAGGGTTCGATCCCTGACACTGCATGTCATGCTGGCCTCACCTTACTGCCAGGTGCGCTGAACCAGCAATGGAATCCAAGAATGGTGGCACGCACCTGTAATCCCAGCACTAGGGAGGCTGAAAACAGGAGGATCACTATGAGCCCAAGCTGTGTAGTGAAATCTTGTACACACACACACTGACAAAATAAAGTAAGGGGAGGGGGATTGAACCTAGGCCTTGCATTGAGCGATACAGGGAAAGGAAAGAAATGCTCCTTTCCAAAAAGGCTGCCCTCTCCCTTGCTCCTGGCCCTCAGGCCTAGTGGGCCCTGCTTCTTTGTGAGGAGCAATAGGAACAGGTGAGCTATACTAATGCCCTGGCTGCCATGTCTGAGATCACCAAACGCACATGCCACCTTGTCAGGACCCCCAGAGGAGCCTGGTCCTGCCAGGACCCAGGAAAAGGAGCAGTGGGATGGGTATGGGTCCTGGCCCCCGACACTGGGAAGGAGGCACCTTGGCCGAGAGCTCCATCTACAGACGCTTGGACAGTGCCCCTGTGTGAACTGCCTTGTCCCTCCTGCCAACCCAGGAAGGTCACCAGGTCTATTTTGCAAACCAGGAAGAGGAAGAGGGTGGGGAAATAGTGACCAAGGTTGGGCTGGGAGGCTAGACACTCAGCCACCTCCTCCAAGCCTGCCATCCATCCCCGGTGGGCCCCAAGCCACCAGCCCCATGTATACTGGCCATTGGGACTCTGCCACACTGCAGTCCTCCCTACATGGGTGGGCTGGGCCCCAGGGACCGCAGAGGTCTGGAGAGGAGGATACAGGCATTCCAGGGCCCAGGAAACTCCATGCAGGTCTGGCATGGAGGCTCTCTGAGCCAGGTGTCGGGGTACCTGCCCACATGGGGCTATGTCCCCTGTCACCCCTTCTGTCCTCTGCAACCCATGCAGGTGGTACCTGTTCCCACTCAGCAGCTCCTGGCTGGCAGGGGCAGGGGTTCCCTGTATCCTGGAACTCCCACTAGAGCCCAGGAGAAAGCTAGGTGGAGTAGGTATCCTCCCAGCTGTCCCTGGGCCTGTGGGCACCACCAAAGGCTGGGGGCATCTACGTGGGCTGACGTCGTTGAGTTGTGCCTGACTGGAGGTGCCCTCCACCTGGCCCTCCAAGATGTCACACTGCCTGTGTGCCTTTTAGAACCAGCCCTAGGCCAGCTACCCCTTATGGATTTCTTCTGGATGAGGGTGGTGGGGACAAGCTGCTAGGCAAGGTGCTGAGCTGCCCATCCTGGGAGGAGTAGAAGCCCCTGGCAGACAGATCGCAGCTTGAGTGGAAAGGCCCAAGTGACACAGGCAGACACACAGGGTCAGAGGCTCCTAGACCCTTGCTCCCAGCCCCCGCAATGTCCCAGCACCCGCCTTGTCCTCACCTCCCCTGACCCCTGACCCTTGGCTGCTCAGAACTGATGGCCCCGGTTCCAGCAGATTAGCGCCCTCCCCCAAAACAACACAGCACTATTTCATCTGAACACAGAGGCTGGGCAGGGGGCCTCAGAAGCTGAAAAGGCCCTGATGTTGGGGGGTAGCGGAGGGAGCGGAGTGTGGAGCACACAGGCTGGGGGTCACTCTGCACAGGGTGGGGAGCTCAGGAAATCCGGGTCAGAGGCCACTGCGCAAGGCTGCACCTTAGTGCTAGGGGAGGCCAGGCCCAGTCGGCAGGGACCTCACCTGGGGACTGCAATGAGTCTCTTGCCTTCCTTCAAGTCCTCCTGTGACTTTGCACTCTCTGGAGCTTTGGGAAGGATCTCGTGACCCCACTTTGTAGATGAAGAAAGGGAGAATGTGTCCAGGGTACCAGGTCACAAGGAGCTTGGGCATCCGGAGTCCAGGTGACCGAAGAGCATCTGGCCCTATTCACCTTTGTCACATGTGAGCACAGTGGCCCAGAGAGGGGTGGGAACAGCCCAAGGTCACACAGGAAGTTGGTGGCAGCAGAGTGAGGGTTATGTCTCTGCCTAGTCCCTGAAGCCCTCTAGCCCAGACCCATCCTCCATGACCGCTGTGGCTCACTGGGCTGGGCAGATAAGGTTTCTGGCCAGCTGGGGAGGGTCAGGTGTGGAGGAGTGGGAGGAGCATGGCAGCAGGTGAGAAGGCCAGCCAGGGGACATTCTCACGGCAGACGGTGACCCAGCCTGCCCCAGCTCTCCCTTCCCTCCCACCACTGACAACTGATACTCAGGGTGAGCTAAATGGTGTCACGCGGGGCCCAGATGCAGCACAGAGGTTCCAGTAGGACCTAGACCCTGTCCGAGGTGGTCCTGCTGGACCCCATCCTCACTCCCTGGCACCCAGCTTCTATCTGCACTTTAAGAGGACAGCCTGTCCCCAGACACCCCAGGGTGGTCCACAGAGCCACAGAGGAGGACCCCAGGCAGTTGAGCTGGAAGCCACGGTCAGTGACTCACCAGGTAAGCAACTTTGTCCTCCTAAGCCTCAGTTTCTCTTCTGGATAATGGGCTGAGTCCCCTGTCCCAAAGGCTGTGGAGAAGAGAGGGAGAAACCTGGAACTCCAGGCGGGCGGAAGATGAGAATTCAAGGCGTGTTATCCTTGTCACGCTTGTCACAGTGGAACCTCATGCTCAGCCCCTGGGAACATCCGAGCCAAGCAGTGGGGTCTGGGGCCTCACGGAGCCTCTCATCACCTGTGTGCTGGCTGCCACTGGGGGCAGCGGTCATCTGCCATGACGAATGGCCAATGGCAGCAGCTTTGAAGGCTGGGGCCCAGGCAGAGGCTCTGAGACCGGGAGAAGAGAGGGCTGGCGCCTCCAGACGGCACCTGCCGGTCTCTCTGTCTACTCTGTCCCAGCCACAGTACCCCACTTTTAAAGGGGGGGACACTTGCTGAAGGGGTCTCAGAATGTCCGCCAGCACACAGGTGGAGTGAGGGAATCCGGGCTGGATGGACACCTAGGCTATGCCCAGCCACACTCAGCTCGCAGCAGGGCCTGGCCTGGTGTTCCCCGAGGGCTCCCTCAGCTGCATCCCGGTCCTAAGCTAGAGCAGGGTTGTTCGGCAGAGACAGAGATGTGCACAAGAATGGAGCCCATAGGGCCATGTTCTGTGTTCTCTGAGCCAGCCACTCTCTTCCCCTCCCATCCAGAGGCTAGGTGTGCTTGTTTGGAAAAGCCTGCCTACTCCTGCAATGACTGGGGCTATTTGGTGACACCATTGCTGTTCTGTGCCCTGGGTACCTGTCACTGACCTTGTTTTTTAAGGCTGGAGTCTCCTGGCTTCTGAGCTCAGGAAGGAAGCCATTTGGCCACAAAAAGTTTTCAGAGACAGAGCTTAGGAAGGATTAGTGGTGAATGCAAACAGAGCCAGGATGTGGTGGGACACAATGAGCTCAACCTCTCAACGACCCTCCCCAGACTTTTTTTTTTTTTTTTTTTTTCAGAACTGGGGATTGAACTTGGGCCCTTGCACCTGCCAGGCAAGCGCTTATTCTACTGATCCATCTCCCTGGCCCCCAAGAGCCAGTAATTTTTTTTTTTGAGGAACCTGGGATTGAATTTAGGCCTTTATGCTTGTCAGGTAAGCACTTATTGTATTGAGCTATCTCCCTGGCCCCCTCCCCAGACATTTATTAAAATTAAAAAAAAAAAAACTTTTTTTTTTTTTTTTTTTTTTTTTTTTTTTTGTCTTTTTGAGACAGGGTCTCACTATGCAGTTCAGGCTGGCCTTAAGCTCACTTTTTTTTTTTTT
>PVKA01025171.1:0-33281 GCA_004027165.1 Ctenomys sociabilis
AGGTAAATAATTATTGAATCTTTGATATAATTCAGCTATAAAAAAACCTGTAAATATAATATCATGTATGCACCTTGTACAATACCAAAACGTTATGAAAACAGTTTGCAATGTATTAATTCATCGAATGTGTATGGTTAAGATGTCTTGAAACTGTCTGATTGACATTTGTATTTTAATAAAATAAAAATAAATGAAATAAAATAATTGGAAAGTATTTAAATATATTTCTCATCATATGTAATTATCATTTTGAATAAATAAGTGAATTATTGATTTTCTGACATAGATATGGATGTTTTTGAGGAGTGGAATAATATAGTTATTAAGTAAATTTGCTATTTCTCCTATGTTGGGTGATGCCCACCTCCTTTGAACTTTAAATATAATTATATAGACCAGCTAAATAAAATACTTAACATGTTTCTCTTTCCAGATGGTTACATTAGAATTTAAAAGATTCTTTTATATCAATCAATATCTTTATGTTTATTTATTGCAAGTTTAAATTATATTGTAAGCAATACACTTATGTTTAGTGGTTGAAAGCATAAAGATAGATGTTAATTGATCAGAAGAACTTATACATATGGTTAAAATTGGTAAATAAATTGGTATCAGCCATACAAATCACATAGAGTATAAATAAATGTGTGAAAGAACTAGTATGTTTTCTGATATAGCAGTATAGTCCAAGACCCTGGAAAAAGTGTTATCAGCCTTAATAAATATCAAACAAGAAATAGTTTTAATCACCCTTGACAGTAGAAAAACTGTACTTGTTAAAGCCAACTGAGAGAAAATGTAAAAGTAGAAACTGATGCATAGAGCAAACAATCAGTGAAAAACTTTGTACTGTACAGGTGGTTTGCTTTTCTTTAATAACCAGAAAGACAATAGTAATGACATTTGTACTTAGTATTCGAAACAAATTCAGCCATAATGGAAGAAAAATGAGTAAATAGAATACTGAGGAGTACATACATACAAAACTTTTTGCTTTACTTTATTAGACTGTTGAATTGTATACTAAGTATGAATAAATAAAAGAATGCATAAAAACTGTTGATATTGTGGAATGCTAAACTTACAAGTACAATTTAATGGAAATGAAATTTTAAGAACAATTTTTGACATTCAAACATTAATACTGAGTCATTATTATTAACTCTAGCATTATGAACAACACCATGAGCAATTATGGTTCATTGATCACTTCAAACCTTTGGGCTAAAAGCCTTATTTATATATCATGTTATGCAAATCAGTACACTACCAGTAAAAGAAAATTTAAGGTCACCTTTAATACATAAGTTATAACATTAATTCTTAGTACACTGCTTTTCCTTTCACCTAGTCAAGAAAGTCTCCAGATAATGTATTTGTTTGTAGAAAATTCATAGGGTTTTTGGTGCTTTTTAAAAATAAGAAAACAATAGCACATATATATGCTTTAAAGTTACAACCGGACCAAAATTAATATATAATTTTAAAGTTTAATTCTTGTACCAAATATTCAAATTTCTGTTCAAAGGATAGAATTGAAATGACCAGCATCTATGAGTAATTAGCTTTTCTACAACACAGTAATTGCAGGAATTCTCATGTATGAGCAGTAACTGTTTCCAGTTCTGACAAAATGACATATACATAATTGGCCATGCATTGCAATTCATTTCTATAAGAATTTGTCTTTAAGGAAGATGGTAAAAGCTTCTTTCTTTTTCTCAAATGTATTTCATAGTTATGGTAGCTTGGTTACAATCAGTGCAGAAATAACAAATCTTGTTTTGTTTTGTTTTTATCTTTTAGGTTTTTTAAAAAAATCCGTCAACATTGGGAAGGATATTTTGATGCATAAGATTTTATAGATTTAAATAGAAACAGTGAGCTATAAGCTTTCCTATCTTTGTTAACCAGAGAGATTTTGCAAGTTTTCTGCTGATTGCTTAGCTATGACCATAAACGCATGAGAGGGATACTCCACCCTCTTAGCACCAGGCCATCATCTGCCACAGGCAATTTCAACAGGTGATGTATATTTCCATGTGCCCTGTGTTTCCTAAGATCATTTTATATGATTACATTGTATCTTGTTAGTTTTTGAACTTCTACCAGCAAGTGCATGAGCAGTGTTCAAAAATATATAAATTATCTCAATATAGTACAAGACAAATGAGAGGCTCCATGAAAAATACTACATGATTGAAGATGATAAACCAATGCAACACAGTGCTACAAAATTATTCTGAACATTTGAGGAATGCTTCATCAAAACTTTATATGACATTAAAGATATAATGTTTTCTTCTTTGGAAGCATAAAAATGACCACCATACATAGCATTGCAGATTAGCGGCAGTACCAAAATTAGCCATAAGTCATTCACTCATGTACTCTAAACATAAGCAGAAAGACAACAATGAAACATACTCTATGTATTCATCATGCTATAGTTATATTCCTAGGAAGCTATTTGTTACTGAAAGTTTTCATTCATTTGTGAAAGCTAAAAACATGCTGATGTCATGAGAGAAAAAACTAGAATAGCTGTTGCTGAAGACTCAGGAATGTTGAAGGAGTGGGTAGAAAGAGAGGCTGTGTGTTTGACCCCAAAATACAGTAAAATAAGAGGAGCTAGTGTTTTTCATTGTGTAGATAAACTGGTTATGAACAACATATATCCATAATAAAGGGGGTATACTAATAAAAGTCCTTATGTAGAAATGTGTATTATGATTGGTAATTGTGTGGACCCAGTTTTGAAACTGCCTTCATCTGAAATGCTATGATGAACCACTTAAGTTGGAAAGGTCATGCTAACTATATGTGCAGTTGCTCAAAATGCTGAGGTCTTAAGAAATTTTACCTTTTATGAATGCATATTTACAAACAGTACATCTCTTCCATTACTCAGGCTATTTCAATGTTCTGTTGAACACTCAAAATGCTGATACACATAATTGACATTGTGATCCTGACCTTACAAATTATGAGAAAAGAGTGTATCACGTGAATCAGAAATAGCTGAATCTCCACAGAACCAGTGGAAATTCAGAAGATTATCAATAGCTACTTTGAGAATCTTTACACTCACAGAATGGAAGACACAGATGAAATAGACATGTTCCTAGGAAGGTACAAATTACCAAAAACTAAATCAAGAAGATATAATGCCCTTCAATAACCCAATGACAACCAATAAAATATGAAATGTAATAAAAAGCCTGCTGACAAAGAAAAAGTCCAGGTCCTGATAGATCCACAGCTGAATTCTCCAGAAGATATAATCCCTACACTCCTCAAACTCTTCAAAGAAATTGAAAAGGAAACAGTTCTCCCAAAATCATTCTTGGAGGGAAGTAATATACTAATACCAAAACCAGGGAAAGACACAGCTAAAAAAGTGAACTACAGGCCAGTCTCCCTCATGAACATAGATGCAAAAATCCTCAATAAAATCCTAGCAAATAGAATACAGGAAATCATCAAGAAGATGATACACCATGACCAGGTAGGCTTCATCCCAGGGATGCAAGGATGGTTCAATATTCACAAATCTATAAATGTAATACATTATACCAATACAGCCAAGTCTACAAAGCATATGAGAATCTCAGTTGATGCAGAAAAGGCTTTTGACAAAGTCATTCATTCATGTTCAAAGTCTTACAGAAAACTGGAAAAGATGGCCTCTACTTCAATTTGATAAAAGCCATCTATGACCACCCAATGGCTAATATTCTAAATGGGGATACGCTGAACTCTTTTACTCTCACATCTGCTACAAGAAAAGGATGTCCTCCATCACCCTTGTATATAGTTTGGCAATCATTAGCTAGAGCCATTAGACAAGAGGAAGAAATAAAAGGAAAAAATAGATAAAGAAGTTAACTTATCATTATTTGCAGATGGCATGATACTTTACTTGGAAGACCCAAAAAACTCCACAAAGAAGCTACTACAGTTGATACACAAATTCAGTAGCACAGCAGGATATAAAGGCAATACCCAAAAAGCAATTGCATTCCTCTACATAGATAAAAAACACACTGAGAGGGAAATTAGAGAAACAATACCTTTTACAATACCACCACAGAACATGAAATACCTTGTAATTCATCACACTAAAGAAGTCCAAGATCTTTTCACAGAAAATTACAGTATTCTTAGAAAAGAGATCGTTGACAATTCCAGAAAATGGAAAGATATTTCCTGCTCCTGGATAGGAAGAACCAACATCGTGAAGATGGCCATACTCCCAAAATTGTTGTATAAATTTAATGCAATCCCTATCAGACTACCACCAACATATCTCCTACACCTAGAGAAATGGATCTTAAAATTTATTTGGAACCAGAAAAGACCTAGAATGCCAAAGACAATCTTGGCCAACAAAGACAAGGCAGGAGACAACATAATTCCTAACTTGAAATTATACTACAAAGCTACTCTGATAAAATCAGCATTGTATTGGCAACAAAATAGACCTGAGGATCTAAGGAATAGGTTAGAAGATACAGAAGCATCTACAAAGACAATCAGTCACCTGATCTTTGACAAAGATGACAAACACGCTTACTGGAAGGAAGATACCCTCCTTCACAAATGGTGCTAAAAACTGGCTTTCTACATGGCAGAAATTAAAACTTGACCCAGATCTATCACTGTGCACTAAGCTGAAGTCAAAATGGATTAATGATCTGAACACTAAGACAAACACTCAATTTCCTCTAAGAGAAAGTAGGAGGAAGACATGGGGTAGGAAAAGACTTCATGAACAAAAATCAAATCGCACGGGTAATACTTGAAAAATTAACAACTTGGACCAACCCTTATTGAGAAGTTTTTGCATATCAGTGGAAATTACCAACCAGGAGAAAAGACAACAAACAAAGTAGGAAATATCTTAACTAATAAACACTCAGACAAAGGTCTGCTCTCCAGAATTCATAAAGAATTAAAAAACATTGGGCCCCTAAATTTAAAGAACCAATCCAGAAATGTGCATCTGAAATAAACACACCCTTCTCAGAGGATGAAATGAAAGAAGTGAATAAATATATGAAAAAAATGCTCCAAATCACTAGTCATCCATGAAATGCAAATTAGAACAATAGTGAGATACCATCTCACTTCAGAAAGAATGGCTATCATAACGAAATCAACAAACAGCAAATGTTGGAGAGCCTATGGGGAAATGGAAACCCTTCTCCACTGCTGCTGGGAACATAGACTCATGCAATGATTGTGGAAATCAGTGTGGAGTCTCCTTAAAAACTAGGACTGAAAATTCCATTCAAGCCAGCTATACCCCTACTGGGAATTCTCCTGGAGGAACTGAACGTGTCATCTCATAGTGATACTTGTGTACCTATGTTTACAGCAACAAATTTGTGATAGCCAAAAATTGGAAACAACCAAGATGCCTGTCACATGAGGAATGGTTGTAAAAGATCTGGTATTTTTATACAATGGAGTATTACTCAGCTATAAAGAATGATCAAGTTGAAGCATTTATATTTAAGTGGATACCACTTGAACATATACTTATAAGTGAAGTAAACTAGACACACGTGTGTAAATATTGTATAGTCTCCCTAGTGTAAAAACTCAAAAGAAAAAATACAATTAGAGAGATATAACATAATTAAAAGGAAAGCAAGAGCTTGAGGATTGGACAATGAGGAGAGACCAAGGAGAAAAGCTGGGAAACATGACAGGCACAAAGCCATACATTTGTACACACAAGATGGGTAAGTCAATGGTCCTGAGAAACATCACCATGTTTTTGAAACTAGCAGTTAATTGGTAGGATTCTCACCCTGACTGACTGATACCTATGAACCAAGCAACTGCACTGAAGATAGCAATGTGTAATAGAAGGGTCACACTTTGAATGCCTGTCATTCAGGTCTTCTAAATACATACTTCTTGTCATGCCATTCCAATTATTATCAAAATGTTTCTCAAGTAATTTTTTTCTTTTTTATTTATTACTCTTTATTTAAAGGGTAATAAATGAAAAAAAAATACACAAGAAAAAAAAGTCACAGGACTGTCCTGCTACAATGCTGTACATGGTTTAAATTTCTAAGTTTCTGTGCAAAAATATGTTTATTCTTTTTTAAATTTATTCTTCATATTCTGTATCGACTTAAAGTTTAACCTATCAATACTTGATGGAAAATACTTGCTCCATGTTATGCCTAAGATGTTTGATACTTAGATAGTTAGGGTAAACTGAATTGCATATGTTGCAAGGTAATAATAATTTTCTCTCCTGGAGGGTTAACAACCAAAGTTTGCAGATCAAAAATTAGAGAAAAGGAAGGTCTGCAAGAACAGCCAACATTTTGGCTCTAGCTTTCAATGTCAGTGAAGACTTAGAACATAGTAGAACTTGTACTGTGACATCATGTAACTCAGTTGTGTTCCAAACTTCATGATCAAGGAGATTATAGGGGCACAGAGGAAAGTGATTGGTGTTGTTGAGTGTGACAATGAGAATCACATGGAGAGAAAATATTCTCTCAGGCTTTCACAGATAACAAATTGGTCAAACAATGACCATGAATCATCCACAAGGCTGACACTGACAAAGTATCTACAAAATGTGGAACAGGTTTATAGGATATGTTCTGAGGGCATGTGACTGACATTATCAGATACACAAGTTCCATTTCTTGTTACATAGATCTTGCTTCATCTTGGTCTTAACCATACAGTAGAAAAGTTTAAAAACATAGAATATAAAGTAAAGCTATATCAGTATGCTGAACTGTAAAAGGCTCAAGTCAACAACTTCTGTGAATAACTCTCTATTATTGTGGACTGCTTGACTCTGTTGGACTGTTTTGCTGAATTCACGCACCTATAGTATTTAGATGTGAACAGAATTCCCATCTCTGACAGGAGTAAACAAAAAAAGTGGATATAAATTAAGGATAATTTTGTATTTGTATATACAGTATAGTTAAGACAGACATACACCTACTTTAGCTTAATTCACTGAGTAGAAAAATTTGTGCTAATAGTGTTTGGACAGGATATCCTGTTTGCTTCTTGCACTCTGGATATCCACTAAGAAGATAACAATGTACAATATATTAATTACTGAAACTGTCCTATTATTTAGTTTTGATACTGTCTCATCGATATTTGCTTCTCAATAAAATAAAATGAAAAAGATCTCCGTGAAAGTGTTTAAATAATTTATGTAAACAGAATTTGAAATAATTTGAAAGGAAATTAATATTATAAGGAGGTTTTCTCAGTTCCTTTTTACTTTTTGCTGGGACAAAATACTCAACACCCAAAAGTAAGGAAGGAAAACTTTATTTAGCTTACATTTCATGGAGGTTTCAGTCTATACTTGGCTGGCTCCCAGGCAGAGTGGCACATTTTAGCGAGCAGTAGTTCATGAAAGCAGAAAACAGCTGAAGAGCAAAGGGAAGGGCAGCAGCTGTAGTTTCTAGCAAGCTTCTTTCTCCTCCCTATATTATAAATAAGCTGCCCTTGGACTGGGGGTGTAGAACTCACACAGTGTCCATGCCCTCCTCTTGCAGAGGATGAGAATTTTTACAAACTAATAATCCTGGCTCTCTGCTGAGTCACTTAATTAAACTTCTAAAATCACTAGTTGACATAGTATATCAACCAGTACAGAGGTATACAAAAATAATTCTGAAAATTTAAAATAGAGGTTAAAGCTAAGAATGAAACACCTAGAAGACAAAATAGAAACCATCGAAAAGAAAATTTGAAGTATGATAAAGTGTTTGTAGAAATAGATAATGAGCAAAAATATAGAGATAACCTGTAAGAAGTGGACAATTTTCAAAAATCATTAAGTGTATTTTGAAGTCCTGTCTTGTGGTGAACAGCTACATTTTTTTTTTTTTTTTTTTTTTTTTTTTTTTTTTTTTTTTTTTTTTTTTTTTTTTTTTTTTTTTTTTTTTTTTTTTTTTTTTTTTTTAGGGTATACATATCCTGAAGAATAGTTTTCATTCACTTTCTTTGTAATAGATTTTTCCCCAGTTAGTCTCAGACTCATTCAGGATTTCCTCAGGAAAGCTCCTCGCAGACAATCTGACACAATGCTTGAGCAGGTTGCTAAGTGTTTGCTCCACATATCATGGTGCGACTGTCTTCGAAACAAGAGAAAATGGGTTATTTCTTAGTTCAGATTTTGTTTTCTATCACTTCTTTAATGCTGGCTAGGAGACTACCATTTGCCTTTTTTTTTTTTTTCAATGAGAAGAACAATTTTCAGGATTTTGACATTCAGAATTTCAACATTCAGAATTTTAATATTTTGAGATTGTGTTTTTTTTCAGGATTTTAGATGTTTGAGATTTAAAAATTTTCATGGTTTGTTTTAGATGTTAAGGGTAGTAATCATTTGACATTTTAACATTTGGGATTATATCATTATATCTCTCAGGTTAATGATCTGTACTCCCTGATTATATGTGTTCTTTGTCATTATCATTAAAAAGATATAATGACATAATTTTAATTCAATACAGAACCAAAATAAAGGAGATCAGAATTTATACTTTCTAAAGGTAGAGAAAAAAGATTGAATATATAGTAGGCTGTGTGTGACTAAACTTAGTATTTCTTCCATTTATTTTATGGATGTTCTCATTTTTCAGGGAACCATGGGTGTCATTACAAAGCAAACTCCATTTAGGAATTTATCTATTTGTTAGGGCCTGTTTGCATGATAAAACATACTACAGGATACATATTTTGTTTAATGCATTTTGTGCTTGAGTTCTGTTTTGAGGGTCAGCCCAATGTTTATATAATTATTTTGGTATGTCGCTTACCACTTTCTAACCAAGAACTCCACTCTTCCTTCCACCTCAGCATTTAGTATTACATTCAGGACTACATCAGGGCTCAGTGGTCCCTGGAATGGATAGCAACTTCACTTTCATATGTTTCAGGACATTTTGGCTATGACTAAGTTGATATATCCTAAACTTAAAATGCTAATATTGTGTATCTACTACTGTGTTCTTTGAGAATTATGTTTATCAGTGTATCATCCCTGAGAAAAATGGAGTCATTTTGCACTATATCCTTGAAACATTATTTTTAGAAAATATTTATATAACTGTCCCAATGTTTTCCTAAATGTTTAACATCATTATTCATTTCAAAAATGCAAATTAGAACCACACTTAGATTCCATCTTACCGTACAAAAAATAGCTAACATCAAGAAGTCATCCAATAACAAATGTTAGAGGGACTGTGTAGGAAAAACAACCCTTCTGCTTTGTTGGTGGATATTTATTATATTTATCTAATATATTAAAATTTATAATAGTAATACTTTGGACACATGCTTTGATGAAACTAAATAATGAGCTTTTTAAATGTATTAATCCAATGTCATGTTGGATAAACATAAAACAGCATTGAAACAACAACATTAAAATCCAGAATGTTGAAATTCTAGTTATACTATAGGTATAACTAGAGAGCAATATAACTAGAGAGGATATAATAAATATCCTCTCTTGCCAAGAGGATATTGCCAACAGACAGAAATTGGGATAGTTATATAAATATTTTCTAAATGATATTAGGAACTGGGAAAAACTAATGCTTATGAACTACCTTCCTTGTGTTCTAAATCAGCAATTTATTGGCATGTTGATCGTACAGTGGGACAAAGAATGTTAACGATTTAACTCTATCCATTTACTAAAAAACAAACACTCAGATTTATCCTGTTTTATAGCTGAATAATATTCCATTGTGTAAAAATACCACATCTTCTTTATCCATTCTCCAGTTGGTGGGCATCTGGATTGTTTCCAGGATTTAGCTATGGTAAATTGTGCTGCTATAAATATGGATGCACGTACATTGTTGCAGTATGAGGTTTTCAGTTCTTCTGGAAAAACACCTAAGAGGTGAAAAGCTGGCTTGAATGAGATCTCCAATCCACGATTTTGAAGGTATCTCCACACTGATTTCCTTAGTGGTTAGAACAGGATGTACTTCCACCAACAGAGCAGAAGGGTTGCTTTTTCTACACAGTCCCTCTAACATTTGTTATTGGATGAGTTCTTGATGTTAGCTATTTTTTTCTGGGGTAAGATGGGATCTAAGTGTTGTTCTAATTTGCATTTTTGAAATGAATAGTTATGTTAAACATTTAGAAAACATATTCTTCAGTGAAATAAGTCAAACCCGCATGTGCAAATATTGTGTTGTCTCAGTGTGAGAACTGAAGAGAAAAATGGAAGAATGGAATCTGGAGGGTACAGTAGATACTAGGAAAAGGGAGTGGATTTATTTAAAAGGAAAGAGTTACTAAATTGAGGAGAAGGATAGGAGACAGAGTAGGGGAAATAGAGTTATTTATGTATGTGAACAGGACAATTTGGACAACTGTACTGTACATTTCTACTGGTCTATGGAAAGACGCAGTTAATGCTTTGTTTCATCTCCTTTTTTTCAATTTTTGCACTTCTGAATTTTTTATACATTTTTTTCTTTCTTCTTCCACTTCTACATACATATAACTGGTAATATAAATACCTGAGTGGTAGACAACACTATGTATTACAACAAACTGTGAAATTCATATTACATTTTATGTGAAATTCTGAATCACTTTTAATTTTTCTTTTAATTATAATTTTTACTCTCTTTTAAAAAATTAAAGAAACAGAAATATCATTTAACAAAGGAAGTTAATGATGTCAGTCACCATTTTGTAGTTTAACCCATAAAAATCTCGTAATAACTGCAACAAAGCACTTGAAGTGCTGTGGTTCAGCTGTACTCCACTGCATACTTCAGTGTGGACCAGAATTCTAGTCTCTTCCATAGTCCCTGGAATGTCCCACAATTAACTAGTCCAGGTCACTGTCAATGAACTTTATTCTTTTCTGCTAGAAAATATTCATTAACTCCATCTTTTTCTGGTATGTAGTATCTTAATAGATCTCTCTCTCACTATACATACTTGGGTGTCCTTTTTGTTTTTCATACTCTACTACACAAACACACCTTGGTTATGGAAAAGATACTCAGTTATTTCAAAATTTTATTTTTTTCAAGGTAATTGACAACAGGCAATCATTGTTAAAAACTGTGTCTTGATTTTTAGTGAGCACATTCAAATTCTAATTTGTTATCACAGTTATTGCATGATGTAACAGAAGAATTTTAGCAGCCTAGTGAGATGAGAGGCCGATGTGACCTATGACTGAGGTAGTTAAGTCAGAGAAATACCAGAATACCACAAAGAACTTTGAACAACAGTTTTAACGTTTTTGGTAAGGGTAGAACTCTATAGGTATTACTAGAGAGCAGTTTATTATGCTGGACTCAACAGACACGTGCTTTATCATTTGCTTCCATAGTCACAATACATCCATTCTGTCTTTTGTATACCAACTTGTCTCATGGTTCATTAGCAGTAAATGAACATTTCCAAAGAAGAGTTTCCAAAACAAACTTTAAAACTTATTTTGATGTATGTTCTCAGATTTGTCCATCATGATATTGGATTAATACATTTAAAAAGCGCATTATTTAGTTTCATCAAAGCATGTGTCCAAAGCATTACACTATTATTAATTTTAATATATTAGATAAACAATTTTGTTTGTGTCTGGCTTTCATAGTACTTGTCTCTGAGGAATAAAAATCAGAATTGTACTGTTAGTTTTGTGTTTAAAGTTATTTGGGTGAAGAAAATGAGGAGTTAACTATTCCAAGAATTCAGTGGAAAAATAAGTTATATTCATTGTCAAATTATTTAAAAATACAGTTACTTAGGAATTGTTACTATGAAAGTATTGGAAATGGTGGAAATTTTACATTTAGAGCACATTGATTGGTACATCAGCTAGAAAACAGTTCTAATGTTTAATAATTAATGCTAGGTGTAAGGCCAAGGGCACAGGTCTATATTACACAGGATGAATTTTGTTATGGTTGTCAAGAATAAGGCCTACATTAAGAGACACCAAGTGAAGATTAGAAGACAATGAGAGGTCAAAACTGATTACTATGCTAAGAAACTCTTAACAATACAGGACAAAAATAAGCACAACACACCTAAATACAGTATGATAGTTCAGGTATTTCACAAAGATATCATTTGTCAGATTGCTTATGGCTGTATTAAAGGGGATACAATAGCCTGTGCAGAATGTATGCATGAACTATCAAAATACAGTGTGAAAGTTGCCTAACAAATTATGCTGTTAGTGTATTGTACTGGCCTGCTGCTGGCTGGCAGGTTTCTGAATAGGTTTGGCATGGATAAGATCTATGATGGCTGGGCGGAGGTGACTAGAGATGAATATAATGTGGAAAGCATTGATAGCAAACCTGGTGCTTTCACCTGCTATTTGGATGCGCGCCCTTCCAGAACTACAACTGGCAATAAAGCTTAGGGAGCCCTAAAGCGTGCTGCTGATGGAGGCTTGTCTATGCCTCACAGTACCAAGCAATTTCCTGGTTATGAGTCTGGGAGCAAGGAGTTCAATGCAGAAGTACATTGAAAGCACATCATAGGTCAGAATGTTGCAGATTATATGTGTTACCTAATGGAAGAAGATGAAGATACCTACAAGAAACAGTTCTCTCAGTACATAAAGACTAGTGTAACTCCAGACACGATAGAGGAGATGTATAAGAAAGCTCATGCTGCTATACAAGTGAATCCAGTTTATGAAAAGAAGCCAAAGAGAGAAGTTAAAAAGATGAGGTGGAACCATCCCAAAATGTCCCATGCCTAGAAGAAAGATAGGGTAGCTCAACAGACGGCAAGGTTCCTCAGAGCTCAGGAACAGGATGCTGAGAGTTAAACCAAATTTCTATGAAGTATTTTCAGATAAAGACCAATAAACTTATTCATCAAGCAAAAACATAATCAATGCTAGCTAATTATTTCTATATGTTTTATATTTCCTATAATCCAACATTATTTTTGTCTTTTGGAACTACAATGAGTTGATTCATCTATGTATTGAAGGAAAGACTGAGGAAGTCATGAAAATTTGAAAATAGATATGGAATTGCACACAAGGGAAACAATACTAAGATTTTAATTAAGTAATGTGATTAAAAGATCCGTATAAGGTAAAGTATGTAAGGTATTCAATAAGATCATTTCTAGTGTTACAAATGGGCATGTGAAGAGAGTCAATAATGTACTATTTTTTAAAATACATTTAAATTATTTGGGAAAAAATTTTCCCAACCCATTAGCTTTTTAAAAAACATTGGAGTGGATTTAAATATTTTGAACAGATCTAGGTTATGAAAAAGGTCTCCAGGGTTTTTCTTTCAGCCCTAAATAAAAGACTGAGGCCAGAGGGCAAAGGACAATAATTTAGACCAAATGGAAAGAGAACAGAGACAAAGAGAAAATGATCTGGCATTGTATGCTCACATCAACGCAGTAATTAAGCTCTGCAGTATCATTAGATATGATAACAATAATTTGTAGCCTTTCATGTCATTTCACATGCTAGGAATACAGCATGGATGATTAATATTTCTCACTGTTATTTTTTTCTAAGGAAATAATGATATTCTACTGTCACAAAATGGAGAGATACATAATTGAAATTTGGATTCTTATCTCCAATGGGGAAAAGATTGAGTGTTTCATGCCTTTAACCATCTGAAAAGTGGTGCACAGGAGCAAGAAAATGCTAAGAAGTTATTGAGGTGAATATTTCTTCAAGTGCTGTATCTAAGGATTAATGTTCCTAACAAACTAATGACTGAATTATGACTTATTTTAGTATTATAGTGTTTCATCCAACAGAGTATTCCAGTTTTTCATTGTCAGAAATACCTCATTATTCAGCTCCAATTTTTGAAGCATGTAGTTAGTGTAAGGGAAATCCACTGAATGAATATTTTGGAAATTCAGAGTCCATAGTAGGAAATGAGAAATATGTCAAATAGTTGAATGTTTTATTTAAATAATGTTCAACCTTGACATGTAGCTATGCTTATTTTCTATGTTGGTCATTTGATTAAATTAAGATATAATTTTAGTTTAGTTTTATACAATTTTGTTTAATTTTGTAAATTCTAATAATGAAACTAGAATTTTCCTAGAATTAAGGCTGTGAGTCTCAAAGGTGAGAGTGATGCATGACCAATAAACAATTCCTGTTTTAAATTTCATTTCCAAATACAAGTGTTCAACAAATACTGTTCAATTCTTTATTATAATACCATGAGGTTTTGCAAATTTATCAGATGATAGATTTGAAGAGGAGATTGCCTGGATTAGGAACAGAGCCAGACAATAAAATTGGTTGTATGGGATGAACAAAAATCTCATCTACACATAACCCAAAGCAGCATTAATTTATGTAAAACTAGCTGCATGAACTTTCATAACTTTCACACTATATCTAAATCTTGTGAAATATGTAACATATTGCATCCTTCCTTCATGTCCTTTGATATTTCTGAATTAATTATCTTTAAAGTAATCCTCAAATCTAATTTAGATTTCCAGAATTTGGAAGACAAAATCCTTACCCTTCAAATGGCTTGCACTTTGCTCAACAGGCATATTTCATTCCCACTTGATGCTTTGTAATCTGATAGATTTCTGTGTATTTTCAATATTTTGGAGAATGTGCCATTAAGAGAAACATCCATGCCTCCTTATGCCTTGCTCATGGTAAGCTTTTTAACTATATTCATATACAAATGTAATTGATTAAGGGATGGCCAGTGTGGGGTAAGAGTGTAGGTGTGGGGCTGGATTCCTGTGATGGCTTCTAGGAAAGAGAGACTAAGTGCAGATGTTCATGAAGATGTGGGGCCTATTTAACCATAGGGGGTAGTAGATCAGTTTCGAGTACTGTTGAAGAGTGAAGATGGCTAGTGGGATGGAGCACACAGAAGGAAGAGAGTAGAAGGGTGTGGATGAGAGAGCATAGTGAACTCAAATCTAGGAACTCCTGCTGAATTCAAGTGGAGATTTCACAAGTCCTCAATGTGTAGTAAGAAAAAATGCTCCAAAAACATCCCTATTAAAATAATGAGTAGAAGAAAACACCAGAAAGAAAGGTAAAGAAGAAGGACAGATGCAAGGTGACCTTGGGCAACTCAGGTCTTCTTTCTTTTGCTTGACAGTTTGAAGCAGAATGCAGTAAGCATGAAACTTCCTGAAGAAGACTTATCTAGAGCAACCTTGTCTCTGTTGTAGTTCTTTCTAGAATAAGGCATACTACAGCACTTGAGCTGTGCTCACCTGGGGATGGCTAAGCTGTATAAAGGCCGCATGCAGTATTTTACAGGTCCTCCCCTGTGCTGTGCAGTGGGGTGGGAGGTGCGCACATGACTCCTTCTATCCTGGGAAAATTTCTTGAGCTTAGGGGAACAGCTTTCCACCTTGGCTTCTGTCTATTCACGCTACCTAGCTGAGAGTAATACATCTTCTGTGCTGATGTGTTGCTTGAGTGTTTTGTCTCACCACACTCATGTAGTTGGTAGAAACTTTGGAGAATAAACAGAAAATGTCCTGTTTTTCATTGCCTACAGAAGAACTTCGTTCAAACACAGAGCCACTCAGAGTATGCTTTTCCTTAACTTTTGAGTTATATTTTTTGGAATTGTTCCCATCTATTCTGTATTACAGTACAATAAACTCTTGTGTTTCTTTGTTTTGTTTTCTCTTTTTATCATATATCATCACTTTTATTCACTTGAAGACTTGCTTGGGATTCTGCTCACTTTTTGCTGGAAAAAAGCAGGATCAATTATAATGTGTCTTTCACTGTGAGGTCCCTTATGGTACTTGTTCTAAAAAGAGAGCACTGTACTTCATAGAAAAGTTATATGAAGTCACTGAAAAGAAATTTTTCACTACTTTGGAGAATTACTATTTACAGCATTTTTTCCCGTGGGTAATTTTTGATAACAAGTAGAACTTATAGGGCAAAGTCTTTGCAGTAAGTATTGTTGTAAAGTTAAGATAATATCTACCTCTTGGGTTGTGATGACTTTTAAAAACAACAATATGTGCGGGACTTAGCCACGTACTGACTCACCGTCCAGAGTATGATGGATAATAACGGTGTTTGTTTGCTCTTTGCAAACAGGACTTCAGATTTTCTCAATGTATTTATCTATTTCAGTGGATGGAAGTTCACATATCAATGAAGTGTGAGAACAGTTGTACTGATCACTATCAGAAAAATAACAGAGCTCCCAATAATCTGAATACTTGAGTCATTATCATTCTTTAGACTTTTGAGTTCTCAGTCCAAGATTTATAACTTTTTTTTTCCACAGAATTTACCAAATTGATTAGGGTTTTTCATTTCTCATATAACAGCCTCTTATATAAACTCCAAGCATAGAATTAAAATAATGGACAGTAAAAAAATACTTAGATACGTAGCTTTGCTCTCAAAAAGCCAGTATTTCTAGCTGAAACTGTCTTCCACAGGAATGGAAAGGAAACAATTTAGATAATTCCATCATATTATTTCACTCTGAATTGCAAGCTGCATTATTTGAACATCTTTTTACACAGTGATAGGGTCATATTTCATGATATGAAAAATTAAAGTAAAAGTAGTTTATAAAATTTCAAAATATTTCAGTATATTTTCTTCCACCCCATGTAATCTAGTCTAATGTTTCTTACTTATGCATTTTCAGTCCACTGTTAGTAGTGTGACCTCTCACTATTATTTTCTAAAAGAATTAGACAAGTTTGTGAGAGGTGATTCATCTTTAGGTTATTCATTACAAGAGGGTGAGCTTACTGTTTTGATAGCTTAACTAAAAAATTGTGGGTCCATTACGTGTAAGACAATTTAACAAACACTTTTAATTTACCAATGTGTCTTGAAAAATTTCTCTAGAATCAAATTCTTATGGGATACATGAACTTGTAAATCTGCCTCTATAACTGGGATGTTAAAATTTGAACAAAGTGGAGCCAATTTTCTTTGATGGCTTTGAAGGACTAAATTTGATAAAAAATCCTTTTAAGAAAGAAAAATGTTCTTCGGTAAAGCACATGTAGCTAAGATGGCTTCATAATTACTAGTGGAAATTAGGAGGAAAGAAAGAGTATGCTCTTTAGATTGCTCAGATTTTGTGGTCCTTGGAGTATTGTTGAATTTGCTTGTGAAAACTCATCTCTGCCTTGGTGAATCTGCTATTGCAGCACCTGAAGAGCCTTGGGTATTGTTATTAACTAAACTGCATGTGCCACTGTGATTCGAGCAATAACCACCAGACTATGGAACAAAATTAAGTGCTCCTGATTTAAAATGAGCCACTAGAAAAAGCAGTCTGTGCAAAAAACAGAGGGTGCTGTGTTTTAGCTTGCAGTGCCTGTGTTCTTCTGTGTCAGAGGAACACATCTCTCCTGTCTCACCAAAAGAGCCAAATGGAGTTTTCGCAGGATGCCTGACTCACCTGGACCTTGGGCAGCACAGTCCAGTGAGTGAATCTTGGGAATCAGCATACCAGGTAAGCTTAAGTTTTACTGTTTTTGGTTAATTATAAGGAATTTCTGTTATTCCAAAAAATAAGAATAGAGAAGAGGCTTTTGTTATCCCAAAGGACTTTTATTTATATGAATAACCTTTTTTAAAACAAACATAATAGATTTAGCAAATGTATGATATATAAAAACATCCTCCTAACAATAGAAAAAAACTTTGAAAAACTATTTGATATTTTAATGCCATACTTGCCCTCCCTGTTCACAATAAACATAAGTGAAGAGTAACACACACACACACACACACACACACACACAATACACACAACAATATATTGAGCTTAAAGATTTAAAAATATTTGTTGAGAATCATATGTACCTTTACCCATTACCACTACTACAACAGCTAAAACAAAATACCATAGACTGGGGTGATTACAAATGATAACAATTTATTTCACGTAGTTCTAGAGCACAGGAAGCATGAGGTCAAGCCATCATCAGACTTGGTTTCTCATGAGGGCCCATTTCCTGTTTCACACCTGCCAACTTCTCCCTGCATTCTCATGTGGGAGAGGGAGCAAGGTAGCTCTCCGGGGTCTCTTCAGTTGGTCATTAATTCCTTGAGGCCAAATCCTCACAACTAGATCTCTTTGTAAAGGTCTCATCTTCCAAAACTAACATCATAGTGATCACTTTTTTACATACAATTTTTTAAAAATTTATTTATTTAATATACGGTCCCTTGGACTAACAGTGATCCTCCTATCTTAGCTTCCGTAGATCTGGATTACAGGTGTGCACCACCACACCTGATTTTGGTGACGGTAATAATGCTCTTGGGGTTCTGGGGCCAGCATTGTATGTGGTATCAGGGATTGAACCCTGGTCCTTGCACTTGCCAGGCAGGTGCTTACATGGCCAAACTATCTCCTCAGACACTTTCTTTCATTTTTGCTTGCTTTCTTTTTGTCTCTGTCTCTTCCTCTCTGTCTGTCTGTCTCTCCATCTGTCTGTCTCTCTCTTTATCTCATAGAGTTTACTACAGAATTGTAAGGAATTGTAAGTATATACTCAAAGAAAATACAATGTTGGTCTTTAAAGAAAGGTATGCTATAGTACAATGTTGAGACTATTTCTGTGTTTGGGAAGTGGGAAATTGTGAATCTACAGAAAGTTTGGGTTTAATGTACAAGAGAAAAGCAGTGGCTTATTAACAAGTAGAAAGAAAACGGTCATGTAACAGGGAAAGGGATTTTTAAAAAGATATATACAGATAATCTAAGATGTTTTTCCTAAAATCATTGTCTGAAACCTTGGCATCTGTTTCTTTACCTTACCTTTCCATTTCTGCTTTCAACCTATGAAATAAGATAATTTATGGGTTTATGGTGTCTTTAGGTGGCTTGGAATATGGACCTGGAAAAGAAAAGATAACAAAACAAAACAAAACAAAATTAGCCTAACTAGCACAAACAAGCTTGTGGAGCATAGGTATGAATAACTGTCCAGAATTTTGTATTCCAAATTTGCAGACTTAGTAAAAACATAATTTATGAAGTATAATTTTCTCTGTTTCTTTCTTATTTTCTTTATTTTTCCCACTCTTCATCATTCCTACTCCTCTTCTCCATATTCCCATCTTTTATTCTTAAAGCTTACAAAGTGGCCAAAGTCCCATCTTTTTATGACTGCCATAGAAGTGCTGTTTCGTGGCTGTCTTTATTTTATTTTTTTGTACTTTTTATTATTATTTTTAAAGAATACAAAATAGTGATAGAAGAAAACAGCATTATACATTGTACAAAATTTCCCAAACAAAGCAGTAGGAATCCAACAGTAGTTGATGTATTACATGATGTTATGTGCAAATTTGTTTTTCAGATTAACAGATATAAATGTATAAGTTTTGTTTTTAAAAAAACAATAAGAAGTTATAAGAAATTCAAAAGAGGAAAAAAATCAGAGTAAAATCAAAAATTGTAAGCATTAACTGCTCCTTTCTTTTTTATATTCATATAGTTAGAATTCTCAAGGTAAAAAGGGGTAGGCAATAAATATTTAAAGATTTAAAATTTCTGAATTTAGTTCAACATATAATACCACATTTCCAAGAAAAATGAACCTTTTGCACAAGAAATTTAAATAAAATCATACCAAGATACAGAAAAATAAAATTGTCCAAAACTTATCATAAAGAAAAAAATGGTTAAAAATATTAGCTATGGAAGAACAAAATTAAATAGCATCTTATTCCACATTATAAAGAAAAAAAAGGACCAAGTGTGTAAGATACTAGACAAATTAAAGGATCGAAAGAAAAAAAGAGATCTGTCCTCTTTGAATTTTATACTTAGCAAACATACTTTTGAAAACTAAAAGTAAAATACTTTCTAGTTATACAAACTTGAAATATTTTAATGCCTCCAGATGTACATATAGGAAATAACAAATAGTATACTTTAAAAGGCATGAGAAGTTACAGTATGCTCCTGGACAAACAATAAAGAGCTCTCAAAGTGATAGTTATGCAGGACTATATAAAATATAGTAGGTGAACCCTTATTTGAAAGGTCATTGAAGATTTCTATGAAACAGTACCAATCTTATGTCAGGTTATACACATATTTTTTCATATATATATGTGTGTATGTGGGTATAAAGGACAGGGAAGAAGTAATATAAAATCAACAGAAAATAGAAAAATACTTTTTAAAGTTTCTAATATTACAAGAAGATATCACAGGATGCATGGCTGCCTTTAATTGATGTGATAAAAATATGGTGAATCCCGTTGCTGGGGGCCAGGAAGGCAAGCTTGGAGAACCATCGTGATATGCCCTCCTCTTCCTTATTCATCAGATCCGGCATCATGACTTCTAGTTATTTCCCAAAGTGAAAATGGCCACAAAAAGTAAAAGTTTGAATCTATTCTGGACACCAAGGCTGCCATGAATGGTTACATAACTGAAGGTACTCACTAAAGAGGACTTTGAAAACTGCTTCACAAAATGGCAAGAATGATGGCTTGGGGGTATTTGAAGTGAGGGAAAGCATTTTTGAGAGGGACTAATGACAGCATGTCTTTTAACATATTTATTTAAAAATTTTAGCATTCCTTGAATTTGTAAAATTATACCGTATGTGTTATTAGTCTGGAAGTTTAAGGAGCGCTTGATAATGTGTAGAAGGATAGACAAGAGGATGTGAGTATGATATGAAAGACTGCTAGTTGTGAGCCCCAAGCATTGCTTTTATTAAACCATTTTTAAAGCTCTGGTAAGTTCAAGATACTGTCTATGACCTTTTCAATGTCTGCGGGATTCGCTAGGATTCTTCTTAAAACATAACTGAACTGAGCAAGCTGGTGCCGTTTCTTTGTCCTCTGATGAGTGAAACATGAACTGATGACCATATAGAACTTTTGAAAAACTCTCATGAGTGGAAACTTTCTTTGAAATAGGATTACATGTCTTCTTGTTTAAAATACTCGTCTTCACAGTGCTATTTAAATAAGCTACAAACGCTCACTAAATCTTACAAACCAGAACTTTGCCCTGGTAGTGAACATCATCTACTGTGTTTTTATTCCTTATACAGTGTTCTCTAAATATAAAACTTATGTTATGTCAGGCTACCAAAATCAAATACCAAACATTGTGTGACTTAAATGAGAAAATTTGCTTTTGATTTTTCTGAGAGTTCTGATCACTGATATCTGAGATTCTGAGATCAAGGCATCAGAGTGGTTGGAGTCAGGTAGTAGTTCTGTTCCTGGTTTGCTGAAGATTGCCTTCTGCTTGTATCTTCAATACTCATAGAGAGCAAAGATCTTTTCTCTTATAAGACTATACTTTTATCAGATTAAGACCCGACTCTTCTGATTTCATTTAATCCTAATTAATCCAAACACCTTATTTTTAGTTACAGTCATCCTTAGGGTTGAAATTTTAGCATATAAATTATTGAGGGGGATTAGGGCCAACATAGTCTTTGGCATTGCGTGCTTAGCCTTGCAAAATCCATGCCTTTACTGAACATAAATGTGTCATTGCCTCGCGATATTCTGCAAAGTCATTCTATTATCAATTATAGACTCCAAAGTCTCATGAAATATAAGCTAAATCAGAAGTGAGCATGATTTACCCCATAACAAAATTTTTCTTCAATTGTGAACTTGTGAAAACAGACAAGTAATATATTAATAAACTGTGGTGATAGGACATGGTTAGGACAGACACATCCAACATGGAAAAAGAAGCAAGAACAAAAGGATGACAAGGCTTATGCAAGAACAAAACCTGGCTAAGGATAAATTTATTACATCATCTTATAAGATAAAAGCAATATTTTTGATTTGATGTTTTACCTCTGGGTACACTATGGTGACAAGGTCACCTAGACACCTCTGAGAAGTGGCCTTACCCCTTTGCTGGGAGGCATTGCCCTGATTGCAGCTTTCTGAAAGTAGAGAGCTGCTCTGACCCTTTGAAGGTAGGAAAGAATATCCTGAGTTATGAGCTTCTTGGGGTGTCAGTTCTGGGGATCTCTCAGCTGCTTTCAGCACAGTTTTCTGTTTTGTTTTGGGGCAGTGCTCACATTCAGCCAAGCAGCTCCATGGTTTGGCTGTATGGAGCTGCAGATGCCCCAAAGCCCTTGGCCTCTCTGTCCCCCTTAATCTGCTCTAATAGATGTTCAATCAATGAAGACGTTGAGTCCTCTCATGTTGCATTTATCAAGTGGTTTTTTTTTTTTGCTCCACTCTTAATTTTCTCTGCAAAATAAGCTTCTATAGATTTTTTATAATGCTAATAATGCTAATAGTTTTCTAATTTTTGAGTTCTGAATATATTTAATAATCCTTTCTTTAAAACATCTCACTGATTTTGCATTTTATTATGTCGCAGTTGAAAGGACCAAAGCCACACTTTTAGTGTTTCTTAGAAAAATGCTCCCTTGCTAAATATTCAGTTGAATTGATCACAACTTCTGCCTTTTATAAAACACTAGAATGCAGCTCAGCCAAATAATACAACACAGATCTCTGTTATTTTATTCTAAGGGTCATCTTTTTCCAACTACTTTCCATTCTCTTCTTCCTTCCTCTCCCCTATTATCCTTCTTTGTCTCTTGGCAACATGTACTAGAGATTGAGGTCAGGTCCCTGCTTATGCAAGGGAGGGAATCTCCAGCTGAGGCACATCTTCAGTCATTCCTTTCAGTTTCTGATAGCAGATTTCTCCTTTCCTCCAGAAACCTTATCAGAGTTTCCCTCAGTGCCATACCTATACATGAACCTCAAAACTCTTCTAACCTTCATCTTTTATCCAATTCTAAAAGCTCTTCCACAAGGCTAGGTGTTTTTTAGAGTGGTGACCTCACTTCTTGATATCAAAATTTTATATTAGTCAGCTAAGCTTTTATGATGAAATATAGATTGAATGACTAAATCTATCTTCTTGTAGTTCTTCAGGCTAAAAAAGTCTGAGATCAGGATCTCATAATGGTTTTCCAGGGAGGGCATTCTTCCAGTTGTAAGCAATATTGAAGGCAATTCAATGTATAAAGAGAAGGGCTTATGGGTCATAGCTTTGGAGCTTCAGTTACCAGATTGGATGGCCCAACTGGTTTGTTCTCTGGCGAGAAAGGGTGGCAGATGGAGTCATGAAAGAGTGCAAGTGAGAGTAAAAGTCACATTTCAAACTGCAGCAGTGAGAGAAAAAAGATGGGAGATGGACAGAATTCTATAATCTCTTTTGAGGGCAAATCTCCAATGATGTAAAATCCCCCAATAAGGACATACTTCTTAAAGGTTCACAACATATCACAATACTGTAAGACTATTGACCAAATCTTGAACAATCCAACCTTTGGGGACACAATTACATGAACTAAATCTGAATCATGACATTCTGTCCTCATAATAAGAATTTTTTCCTCTCTTTATAATACCATTTTTCTAGTCGGTTAGGGCCATATCTATTTTCATTTAATGCTATATATCCCTGAAAAACCTGACCTACACACTGCAGCTTGCAGGTTAGTTAATCATGTTCAACATGTTAATTTGGGGAAGACACAGTTATGCCCATATATTAGCCCTTATTAAGTAGCTCATTTTAGGTCTTTGGCATGTATACTTTTTTCTGCCTAAAACACTATTTCCCCATTGCTTTCTGCAGCTGACTTCTCACTATTAGAGTTTCAGGTATTTCTTTTCTCTTGTAAGAATTACTCCTCCATCCCTTTAGTCTGAGTGAAGGTCCATCCTAACCATTGCGATATGAACTCAATATCTGTGTTTCCAGCAGAGCACTCAGGACTTTGGGGGATTTTTTTTGCTTGCTTCACATTTAGCTTTCTTTTTCCCTTTTGGGAGAGCCAAAACTATTCCACTGAGTACACCACATCATTAGAATAATATTTGGCACATAATCTGCTTTAATAAGCTTCATTGACCTTATCAACAAATAACTAATAAAACATGAGTACATTATTTTGTTCGCTGATCACACTATCATGTTTAGTTAGATGTTTTAGTAGGATCTGTTGGATTCCATGTTTCTAGTTGTCAATGGTCAAGAACAAATGACTATTATAATCTCTACATAATAAGTATGCACATAATACGCTTACATTCAAGTATGTGTGCATATATCTGTAACATAATGTTTTATAAAATTATGATTTTATATCAATGCTTCTTATTTAATTCTAGGACCTTATTGCTTTATTTACTTGTTTGTTAATTCTTTTTCTTCTAATGAGAAACTTCTCTTCCATGCTGGTTTTGTCTCACCTGGAAGGCATCTAATCTCTTCCTTTATGTAGTTCCCAAGCCTTCACCTTCATGTATGTTTTCCTTCTGTTCCTGCCATTTGGACACCGTGGAACACAATGTCTTTAATCAAGAATGTATAATGTAAACATAATATATGATCTAGTGTATTTTCAGTGTGAAAAGGAAGATAAAGAAAAATGTTTACAATAAAGTGACAAGCGAAAACAAATGTATTATTTAGTTAATGAAATGGAAACAGAAATTTGTTTGCCAAGAGGTATAACAAGCTCAGGTGAACAAGTTCTGACATTTCCAGTCCTGCAGATCAACCACTGCTATTATGGACTGCTGGACTATATTGGATTATTTTGCTAAATCACAGACCTACAATATTTACATGAAAATGGAATACCCATATCTTACAAAACTAAACAAAAAGGAGATACAAATGAAGGACAATTTTATATCTGCATATTCAAAATAGTTAGGATAGATATAAAGCTACTTCCTCTTAATTCAATGAATAGAAAAATTTGTACTAATAGTGTTTGTGGACAGGATATCATGACTGAATCTTGTAATATGAATAATCACTAAGATGATGACAATATACGATATATTAATTATTGAAACTCTCCTACAAATCAGTTTTGAAACTTTCTCATTGCTAATTGTTTCTCAGTAAAATTATTTAAAAAAAGAAATTTGCTAGCAAAATAAAAAATAATTTCAGTGAAAATCTAGAAAATTTTGTGGAGTATGAAATTTCTTAATCAATAGGTATGAATCTGATATATCTTAAAAGCATTAAAATTTATACTGCACACAGAATTCTTAGATATTACATGAAAAGTATGTTACAAAACTCAATTGTAGTGATAGCAGCAGAGTTCTTTAAAATTATCTATAAAACATTAAATTTGAGAGCAGGAGGAACAGGGTTTGTGTAGTGTAGCTCAGTAAAGCTAATAAGGTTATGATACATTAAAACCCAGACTCTGGGATGATTTTTCAAATTTTTAGATATTTTTATTAATTTAAAAAATCATAAGTTTAGCAACTTTCAGTCACCACTGGAATCCATCTCATATGGTGAATCCATGTATGGTTTCTACTGAGTAGATGAGCCAGATTCATTTGATTTATTTTCTTACGTATTGAGTCGGGGTGTGCATCCATTAATCTACCTCCTATCTGCTGAATGCCTACTGTGCACCCACTCATGAATTAGATGTAGGGGATCTCCAAGTTAATGAGACAAAGAAGTTTAATAGTCCTTTTTCATGTAATTTTCCTTTGGTAGGAGAAAATAAACAAAGAAGTCAGCTTTATAAATATGATGAGATCAAACAAAGGAATATGGTTTCTATAGTTTGAGGATGATACATCTCCTAAAGGCCTGTGTGTTAAAAGCTTCAACTTAATGTTGGTGTTATTGAGGGCAATGGAAGTTTTGTGTGGCATAGTAGGGGGATGTTATGTAGTTGGGGTGTACTGGTGAGCCATCATCGGGACATAGGCATGCTCTCTATCTTCCTCTGCCTCTGCTGCTGCCTCTGCCTCAGTCTCTGTCTTTCTGTCTCTCTGCCTCTCTCTCTCCTCTCCTTTCTTTTCTCTGGTATCATACATGATGTACTGCTTCATAATGAATCATGTTAAAAATTGCTTTCTGTACATTGATTTATTCCATACTAGTACAGCAAGAGAAAGTTGACTAACAGAGTGACAGAATGTGAAATCATTAAATAGGAGATTAGGGAAATACTTTCCAAGGGTATGACTTTGGTCTGTAACTCAAGTTTTGAGAATGTACAAGCCTCATGAATATTTGAAGTTCTGTGAATATTTGAAGTACTTCACTTCATTGGGGATAAGAGGTTGCTGCCTGTTTGGCCCAGTCCTCTGATTATTTTCCACTGCTTCACTGTATTTTCTGACACCCTTATTTGATCTGAGTCTTGGAATACCAGGAAGAATAGCTGTTTAGAACAATGATGTCACTTTTAGCTATAGTGATACCATCAACAATGGCAATAGCTTCAAATGTAGCCTAGAATGACAAACTGAGCTAACCAGCAATTTTTCATGTTTAACCATAAGAATTAAATTTGTGGTTACATAATAAAATCTAAAGGAAATTGTGTGTAATATATATAAACACTTAATATGTAAACTTTGCCCTTAGAGACTAAGTTCAAAATGGATTAGGGAGAAAACAGAGAAGTGGAGGAAGAGGAGAAATTAGAAGTAAGGCTGGATGACAAAGGAGGACTCATGCTAATTTCAGAAACTGGTGTAGAAGACTGGAAGAAAATACAGCAGGAAGACATAAAAGGAAGAACAGAACAAAACTACCACCTCAAGGAGGTTAGAAACCATGTTTACACTCATTGAAAAGCAAGATCAAATAATGAAGAAGAAAAATGAAGACGAAACCATCACCACAACATAAAACACACAACAATAAGAAAGAATAAAAAATAAAATCTGCTTCCAGGTTGTCCCTTCTGTTCCTGGTAGCCAACATGTGGAGACAGAGCCCCAGTGCATGTGGACTTATTCCACAAAGCCAGCAGCAGCTTTTTGGCTGGATAGTGGATAATCTCCAAGAGCCTGGACCTGTGGCTGGGACCAGACCCCTTCAGCCTGTGGCAGTAGTTCACCTTTGGAGGGCCTGAGCCCAGCTGCGGGCCACTAGATGGAGCAAGCGGCCACTTGGAGTTCTGAAACCATCTCCCAGATAGCTCCTGACCAACTGCTGTCTCCTGGGGGACAAGGAGCTCTCAGCACTCACCACCAGCTAGTGCAGTTCTTCATGTCTGCTTCTGCCTTCCACTGCGGTGTCTCTTTGTAGGCCTCAAGGGTGGACAGCACTCATTGTGTGTCCACAGGATTGGATCATCCTTCTTGTGCAGTGAGTCCTGTTTCAGGGAGAAAGTGCTGCCAGCTATCTCCATCTTCTTTATCTAAGTTTCTCTTTTCACTGTCTCAGTGGGGACTTCAATTTGCACCTCAGACCCTTACTGAGTTCTGGGCAGGGCACCCAGATCCCTCCTCCATGGCTTCTTCACCTTGCTATATTCTAGTGCCTGGACAGCAATTCTCCAAGAAGCTCTTCTTCTCTGCTCCCCACTGTGCCATCTTGTTGCCCCCCACTGTTATTTATTTGTTTGTTTTTAAGAAAAGGCAGTGAACCCTAAGCTGGAAAGTCATAAATTCCTGATATAATTAGTGCCTATCCTTAATATTTATACCCTTGAAGCTGTCTTTCCCCATTAGAACTGTGTGTTAGGACCCTATGTAATGGGGTGTTCACCGCATATCTCTTCCTAATGGGGTGTGAGCAAGGTGAGTGGCGCTGAGAGCACTGATATCAAGGAATTCAGCAAATTTTATGATCAAACTCCCCTCTTCTTTATTTTAGGAAAACTGACTTAAAAACATACTATACCATAACCCTTCTCTTGAAGCTTTTTATTTAGATGTAGCTTCCACTATTTCCATTCTGACTGGAGAATAAGTAAAGTTTTGGGGGTAAAAGTGGAGTAAAAGAGAAATGTGGTGAAAAGTAACATTGAAATTAGAAAAGCAAAAGCAAGGGCAGCAAAGTGTTCTTCTAGCTGGATGCTGACAGATGGGGAAGGGCTGGGATGAGCTGGCTGAGACGCTGGGAGCTCTGAGCCAGGAGCAGTGCTGGGGCCAAAGGCTAGAGCACAGGGGCAGAAGGAAATGCAGGTGTCCTGGTAGAACAAACATGATTAGAGCACCCATGGTATTTTATAACCTGATTTCCACTTAATGTCTTTTTACTTTAATAAGCATTCTTCTACCATATGATTTCTAAGACTTGGGACTATTCCACTATTGAATTTCTACTCTAAAGAGAATATACTTAATGGCCTAGAATACTTTAATATAATTTAGTTTTCTGTGTTTACCACTCATGGTCAACAAACCAGGCTACATTTACTTGTTATATTTCATGGGAAAAAAGAAAGGGACAAGAGATAATCTGGTTAAAAGTGGAAATTGGAATTATTATCAAGGGAAACTTGCTATTTTCAGGTTCTGAATATGGTATTTCATCTGGAGAAGAATAAAGGGAAATATTAGAAAATAAAAGACAAATTTGACACCTTAGCCATAAACTTCTGCATTAAAATAAGAGGAAAATCATGTTTATATATCGAGGGAAATAGGTTACAAGCTGAAGCATGCAAAGTTCCTCACACAATCAAATGTGTCACCCCAAAAGGAATTAATGGTATTCTTCTTATTTTCATCAAAACAAGGTTAGAGACTCCGGCTGTGGTAAAAATTTAGCAACTGAATGTCCAATCAAATTAATCAAACTTCTGTGGGAAGAAAAATTCTAGTTACTGTTTTTCTGTTTTTATAAACAAGTTGCTATTAAATTGCAATAGGCACTTAAAGCCCATGAAAACATTGCTCATGGCACTAAAGTTTCCCTAGACTGAGTGTAGAGGTCTTAGGTGAATTACCTAAAAGGGAAGCCTCTGATTCTACTACATTTAAAAGTTGATGGCTCCAGTTTTAGAGCTTTGAGTTTCTAAAGATGAATGAAAATAAAGAAAGGCTTTAACATAGAGATAAGGAGTCTTTTTGTTTCAGTGTACACTTTTATTTTTTCTATTCTCTGTAAGATTCCTGTTAGAATTCAGTACTGTTGAATGTGTCTGGGGAGCGAAGATAATTCCTAGTCTATGAGCAGACTGGGGGAATAATAGGTCATCGAAAATCAAATGAAGATAAATATGGCTAATCTCTTTTCATTGAGAAAGAGAGCAATTTAAATCAAGGAACTGAATTCAGACTCCCCCTTCTTTTCAAGGAGATATGAAAGTAGGGCAGACTCTTCACACCAGATCAAAAATGTGCAGGAGTCAAGATTTTCTCCCTGTTGTTACCAACAAGTAGCCTGAAATAAAACTCTATTTTAAAGAGAAATTTGACTGTTAGTTCCTGTTTGCCTTTCAAATTATCATTTCATTCTTATTTCTTATACTTCAGCATTTTTTATCTAAGAGATACATTTTTGGTCAAAAAGGGAATCTAAAAGTGGAATCAAATGGTAAGAGAATGATAGAGAAAGTTCTGAATATATCATTTCAAATGCCAGAATTACAGATGATGTGTTAACCTGTGACACCCTATTCTCTCTTTACACTTTCTCATAAGTCAAGGGTTCTAAGGATAATAAAAATGTGAAAAATATGCATTATTTCCCATGAGAGCCTCTTTCACTCTACCTAGTAGCATCCCAAAGAGAATGAAGAATCCTGAAACTTCTACCCTTTGAAAAGGAAATAGACATTTCATACAGAAAAGAAGAGATCAGCTGCATTTTTAGTTGACTATATTAATTGCCTAGATAATCTATTGGATAGTTAAAATGTGTGAGCTATCCTTCCAGGTTCTTCATTGTTGTTATTCTGTTTAAACCTCACACCAACCTTGTGAGAGAGTGGCATTCTCCCCTTCTTACAGATGAAGAGGTTGTTGTTTAGAGATATTAAAAAAAAATGCAGCATTGCTGACAAGCAATGGGGATGTGCAGAAGAGCCCATACATTGAGCCATTATAATTGTTTACCAACAAAACACACAGGCAAAATGATGGCAGAAGGACAACTGTGTGACAGAATATAGATAGTGCTATCCTATCCTTCTTCAGCCTTTACCAACTAAGCCTTGTGTTCAGAAGTTTCAAGAGCAAGAATATGAGAGTAGATGGGGCCAGTCTTCTGTGCTGAAGATGTACATGACCTTACCAGTGAGTGGCAGAGAGGATGGAAAACTCTTAGGGGGAGGAATGTAAGAAGAAAAATCTCAAAAAATATTTTAATGCATAAATTTTAATAATCATAAGCCCTAGAAATCATCCCACAGATAATTTTTAAAATATTTATATCCTGAAGGAAGTAATCACTGTGAATTGATATTAGACAATGATGCTGGTATCTAAAAATCTCAAAAGTATTCATCACACATGTCTAGATTCTAAAATTTGTAGAAATTCTTAAGAAATGACAGCAATACAATTAATCAAGATTGCCTAGAGGTTGTATCTATTGAACTCTGGTTTTGTTGGAGTCAAAACTAATCTATATACTTAGAATTTAATTTAAAGAATTAATATGTGTCTCAAGATAATCATTACATAATGCAAGTCTGTAATAATGATAATTTTAAAAGCACATAAAAATAACACATATGTAAGGAAGCTTTGCATGGCATAATATCTTTATAGAAATAATTTTTTGAAGTCTAAGATTAGAGGCCACTTTTTGCACTGGGATAAATGGGCCATAAAGACAAATTGAGATAGAGTGAGAGAGTGAGAATGAAGTGAGGAAAATACATAGGACTTGAAGAAAACTTTTTGCTTTGGCACTCAATGTCTTTGTAAAAGTAGATGTAATTTCTTGGGAAGCATCCCTTGCAACAGAATGTTCATGGGGTGGAAATCATACTTTACTCCCAAACAAGGCCATGTTATTTTATTTTTAAAAAATGGTTTATGTTTTTATAGCTGCCAATAGAATTTTTTAATCAATATAAATAGTGAAATAACAGACTTTTTTATTGTATTTTAGGGAAATGTCTACAGGGTGCTCAGGGTCTCACTACTAGATGGGACTCGTAGTGACCTACCTGTTTACCACCTCCCAAGAGCTGGGATTACAGTTGTGTGCCACCGTTCCTAGTCTCAGTTGCCATTTTAGAGCGCCTTAGGGGTGGGCCCAACCCACTAGTAGGCTCTTGAATCAAACCCCAGGCCTCTATGCCTGCTTTCAGGTGCTTTAATTCGCTGAGCTATTTGGCCTGCCCTCTGAAGTAACAGACTTTATAGCTTGAACTATAACAAATAAATAAAATAAAATAAATGAAAACAACCAAAAAAAAAAACCCTCTACAACATTCTCAGAAAACAAATCCTACAGTTGCAGAACAAATTTGTAGAGGTTGACAGGGAAGTGAAAATTAATTTAAATATGCTATGTGCAAGTGTGATTATACCAGTATGAAGTTCATTAATCTGCATACCAATATGTGCTAGCAAAGATCATGGAAGGAAAAAAAATGTCTACAAATACATATTTGTATGTAAAACAAAAAAGAAAAACACATTTCAAATATAATTTTCATTATTAATTATTAAATGTATGCATAATTACATGTATGTATTGAGTACTATAGGTACTTGGAAAATACTAATAGTATGTACTTACAGAATAAAATAAACTTAATGTTATTAGCCGACTCATAGCAGATACTGGGATTATAAAATATTAGTACAGTTTTCCAAGGGAAAGAGTGATGAAAAAAGAACTGTGAGAGTTTTACAGAAGGAAAAAGAGTTTGGGTCATTTTATTCACTACGACAGCTTAGCATTGCTTTCTTGGAATAGATGCACCTACTAAGTTGGAAATTAGCATGACTAACTGCTAATGTACATATTCCTGTGTCCTATGTCACATGAACGGAGAAAGTCCAAAATGGCTAATCCATGAAATCAGAACCCTCAGAGAAATATAAAATGTCAACACAATATTAAAATGCCATTCGTCTTCTCTGTACAAACACCTATATACATCACACGCACATATGTGGCATTCATACATATTAAAAATATTCACAAATTTTTGAGTACATTCTCAGATGGATGTATGCATTGCTCCTTTCAAACATATTTACACTAGCAAGTGTGATATTTATCCAGTGGGACACTCACTTGAAAAGCGTGTTTCTCTAGGATAGAGCTGTATATCTGTTGATGGTGCTAGGACTTTCTTCCAATTCCAAACATCTGTATGAAGATCTTACTGCACACTGCAGTATTAACAGAGTGGATTGCAAGTAGAGTCACAAGCATCATGACACCCAAATCATCAGTCATGAGGATTTTTTTAAAGTTTATTTCTATGTTCCCTCACACTGAATATGAAAAAATAGAATGGCTGCCACCTGCATGTTAGGAAAATAACTGAATTTTCTGTTGCGTTCATCAGTTCTGAGAAGACCTGGCTGGATGCATTTCACTCTAATACTCTGTTAAAATAGTGTCAGTTTTATTTCATGGTTGACATACCTGACTTTATAGGTGGAGTTTTCTCTAGAATGGTTGAACTACTCTTTGGAGTCATACAGAGTAAAATTCCAGACTCATGCTGTCCTGTGTGCTTATGCCTCCATTAGAGACAATCACGCTGAGCCATAATTTCGACTAACATTGTTGGCTTGATGACATGCAGGTTTACCTTTTCATCTTAACAGACCTGGGGGAGGGGAGGAGAGAAGCAATTTTGGGTTTGATGAGGTGCCTAGCTGACACTTAGGCCTGGATTTCTAAAATGTCCTGAAGCTAAATTCAGAAGAAATGGAGTTGATTTCTGGTAGGTTCCTGCTGCCTTTTGAATGGCACTTTATCTGCTGCTATTGGTTTTGATAGGACTATTATATAACCTGTTATTATTAAGTTCTATAACCTTGGGCTGTCTGTGACTGTGAACTTTCTTTTGATAACTGGTTCATATGCTTTTTTGCTATTTTGGTTTTAGGGCAGTCTTGGGATAATACTATAGCTAAATTCTGCTTTATCAAATGGTACTAATTGCTTTGAATTGCAATTAAATTTTATTTGGACATGAAAGAGGACTTCCTGTTCCTAAATGTCCAGTTAAAGCCATCTATTAATGATTAAAATGTCATAGGACGCCAAGAGCAAACAAGAGGAAGATGAATGTCTTACCTCCTGGTAACATTTTCTTCACCTTCCTGTCCTATCATACAGATTAATGTGTTGTTTTGGAAAAGGGCTGAACTTGGATAATGCCAGAAAGGCTGAATCGAGGACACTATATGTCTTTATAAAGATGTTGCCTTTTGAGACACACCGAGACGCGGCATTGTCTGTTTAGTGGGTGGTGCATAGGCCAAGAGTTGACATTAAGTCTTTAGAGTTACTCCTATCCAGGTTGATCTTGGCTTTTTAGCT
>PVKA01025172.1:0-33280 GCA_004027165.1 Ctenomys sociabilis
AAAAAAAAAAAAAAAAAAAAAAAAAAAGAATTCAGTCAGAACAACAATGTGAATAAGTATTATAGTTGATCCTGCAACTACATAAGTAATAGTAGTGTGGCTGAAAATAAATCTTTTGGAGCTGATGATTCTTTCCCACTTGAAAATAATCTGGTATTTTCATTAGAAGGTTACAGAACTTTTTATTTTGAAATTCAGAAATCTCATGTCATCATTGATGACAGATGCAATGAGGTATTATATCTTCTAATTTAGTATCTTTTGTTTGGCTCTGTTTGTGTTAAAGGGATTGAACTCAGATCCCTTGAAATTAGCTGCTTCCCTAGCCATTTTTATGGTTAGGCAAGGTCTTGGAAGTTGTCCAAACTGGGCACTAACTTGGTATCCTCCTAACTCAGCCTCCACAGTGCTAGAATTTCAGGCACTATCAAGTCTGTTATTCAATTTTCTCAATTAGCAATTATGACAACTCCAAGAATTCATCCCCATACTCAGACCATTCCTTTTTTTATATCAGTACCTTATTTTAGTATCACAATGCAAATTTCATTAATCACCATTACCACCACCACCCCTTCCGGCAGAACGAGGAATTGAACTCAGGCCCTTGCACTTGCCAGGGAAGCACTTATTCCACTGAGCCCTCTCCCGGCCAATCATTAAAACCATAATTGTCTTACTGAAGTTCAAATGCCCCTCCTGTCATATCCAGTATGGACAAAATGTAAAACCCAAGCTATGTCTTTAGTCAGGCTAGATAAAAGAAACTGGAGTAGTTCTGTGGAATTAAGCAACAACTGGCTTCAATGCAAAAGGCACTGCCACTTAGGAATCTTAAACTGATGGAATTCACAGCTCATCTTAAAAAGAATTTTGTCCCTTTCCAGAGGTATCTCAAGGCAAGAAACAAAGCAGGGCAGAAACAGCACTGGTTACTGTTCTATAATTACTCTGAAAGTACATTCTCATAAATCTACAGTACTTTATAAAATTAGTCAAGTCCACAACACAATCCAAATCAAGAGCTAATGAAAAATCTCTCACTGCCTAAAGATACCCTTCAGTGCTGAATATCCAACACAGAAGGTCCATTCTCCTTTGTCTGCATTTCACAAAGTAATTAATTTACAGATGGTAGTAAGATACTACAAAATAAACTTTATACAATAAAATTAGTATCAATTATCTGAAACTTTAAAAGGTTAACAAAATACTTAAGTTAAATGTTTTCTATCAGAAAGTAAAACTACAAACTGTAGTTTTAACATGTTCCTGCTGGTTTCAACCACCAGTGGTACATGCATAACTATTCCATTAGGTGGTCTATACCACAGTTGGCACAAATAGATCCATCACTTTTATCAGTCTTTTTACTAATAAAATTGATAAAAAGCTATCCAATTGGATAGTCATGCATGTATCACCTCGGTGCAAGTCTCCCAAAAGTGAGACACAGACATTATCACCCTACCATAAACATGTTGAACATTTTAGTAATTTGAACACAATTATATAGTGATAAATGCTAAATTTAACACTAATAACTACAGGTAGGAATATAATAAAGCAGATAGGTTGCCCCCCAAAAAAACACCTTTGACAAAAAGCCAAATTTATATTTTTGTCTTTCAGGAAACCACTTAAACAACAAACTAATTGTGCTGTTCTTGAGATGTGGTGAATTCTTCTATGAAGATTTTAGTGAAAAGAAATGTAATGACACAATATAACATTTACTTTCTCTAAAACAGCTTTCAATCACCCTACTCACTACTGAGCCACACACCAGGTTCTATAGGAAGCCAAGTAAATCCTACAATGATGTAAAATCTTCACCTCTACCCCAAGAGTAGCAAGACCCTTTCAAGTATGACAAAGCAGGAACACTGACAATGCAAGGGGGGGCAGCAGTGTTCATTAGCACCTGACTATATAAAGAGCTCTCCTACATACAGTAAAATGATTCTTGTCAGGAAAGAAAAAGAAATGCAAAAAGAATGTCAGAGGGTACTGAAACCATCTGCACTTTATTTAAAATCTTCCCTTTTGCTGGCAATCCATCAAACTGTGCTAAATGCTGTGTCTTCTAACCTATTAAAAACTTCTAGATTAAACAATACTTTCATATTCACCTAGCCAAAAAAGTAATGGCAAATTTTTAAAACTACTATAGTAATGTTATTAATCCTGATATAATATCACTTTCATTTAATTTTTATTTAAAATTTAAAGAACACCAACATATTAAATAGCATATTATTTATTTTTACCTCAAGACATTCTTCTCTTTGTACATAACTATGAGGACTCTTTAGTCTGTCACTGACCAGGAAGTTCAAGGACCAGAGAAATACTTTAAAACCCAAAGTTCTGTTGGCACTCTTCACAGTCACAGAGGTTGAATGCATTCCTCATTATTACCTACTTCTAAGTCATGGGACATTTTTAGTGGCTTTGCATATTTTCCAGCTTTGCCTATTTATCTTTGCTTTTCCATATTTTGCCCTTTTGATTATGGAACTTGTAGGTAGGGATTAAAATTAGGCCATGCTGAGCTTAGTTTTGTTCTTTCAAGAAAGCTGTTAATTCTCTTTTAATAGCATAATGCATTCTCAATCAGTGGAAACTTCACTACTTAATGCATATAAAAAGTAGTTGTCAATCTTAAAACATCATGTTCCAAAAGTGCTTGTGTAAATGAATTGTCAAAACTAGAGCCATACTTTCCAGAATAATCAAAATTGTGAAAGACGACTAGAATATCTGATAAGCATTTAAAGTTCAACTCCCATCCTCAGTGAGCTCCTGCTGCAAAAGAACCCTATGGAAGGGAACTGGTGTCCAGAGATCATGACATGTTCTAAAACAGCAACTCCCTACAAGGCCATCTAGGTCTGATACAGTCACACTGGAGGTAAAGTGGGAATAAGTACACCAGAGATGAAATGAGACCCTCAGTAGCAGAAGAAATGCAGAGGAAAGGCACTCAGTCAGTCATAAACATTGACTTGATAATCCAGTGTCCACAGAGATATAATACAACCTTGAGGGTAAAAAAACAGATTCTGAAAGCACACACTTGGATTCAAATACCAATGCTGACATATTGGTTAACTTATTTAAACTCTCTGAGCTTCTATTTCCTGAGGCAAAAAAGGAGTAAGGACAGCTTCCTCACAGGACTTGCTGTGAGAACTGAGTTAAGATACATGAACCATTTAAACAATCTGCCTTGCCCAAAGTGTGTGTGTGTGTGTGTGTGTGTGTGTGTGTGTGTGTGTGTGTGGTGTGTATGTGTGTATGTGTTGTTTGTTTTCTTAAGTAGAACTACTGAGACCCTGAACAGCACTCCCCACACATCTGCTTAGAGTACCACCAAAAATACACACTGAAAGGTTCCCAGAATAATTTTTCCAAGGTAACTTCCATTCTATCAGGATTTCCAAATTATTCTATGCTTATATAAAGTCTTTTAACACTGTTTCAAGTCACAGTAACTATAAAGACAAAAGAAAACTTTTTGATGCCACTGCTTTTTGTTTTCTTATTGATGCTACTGCTCTTTTTTTTTTTTAAAGGCTGTACCTTTGGTTCAGTGGTAAATACAGGAGATTTGAAACACTTGAGCTACTCCTTGATTTTTCTGAAGTGCAGTGCTTTAACCTGCCTGCCTGTAATTATTTGTACTAACATCAACATCCCATTCCCACTGAGGAAAGAAGTCATGGTACTATGCCTTTAAGTCTAATTTTTTAACTGACTGTAATCTAGTAGATTCTGACAGTATCTACTGAATTAGCAAAACACAAGAAAAGTTATCATTCTCAAGTGGTCCAATCTTTTTTAGTAATTAACATTTGCTTTTATTATACATTTTACAACATTGCTTCTGTTCTCACCATTCTGCTAGAACTATCCTTCTAAAATATCAAATAATTTCCACTTGCCAGGTCCAACAGACACCTTTTTAGATGCTGAACTACTGCATATCAGTTCCATATGTCACTGCTGGATTATTTTATTCAACGAATCTTTGTTAGCTACCAACTATGTGCTACATTGTACTACACACTGTGAACAAAACATAAAGAAGACTCAAGAAAGCAATAAATTATATAAATAAATCTTTGATGACAATTGTGACAAAATATAGGATGGATAGTGAACATTCACCTTATGGTGAATATCTACTTGGTATCTCCTTATGTACTTAGTATCCTAAAGCACTCCACATAGTTTAGAAAGTGACATTCACATGTAAGCTAGAAGACTTAGCAGAAGTTGATCAGAAGATGGGTAAGAAGAGGACAGGCAAAGAGATCAGCACAGGCAAGGACATGGGGTTAAAGGAAATCTTCGGAGCTTAAAACACTAAAACATGGACAAAGGATGAAAGAAGATAAAGCATCAGAGTACACGCTAAATGGGGATATAGCAGCCAGACTGTGTATTGCTTCTATTCACCTTATAACTTTAAAAGTGAAATTCTACAGAGTGAAAATCGCTAACTCTAGAAGTATGGCTTACACCCACTACCTTTCTTGGTTCTAGCAAATCAAGCATATTACAAGAAAATGACAGACAAATGAAAACCACAAGGTAAGTTTATTGAGGCTTTGGTAATACATAGTAACTCCAAACAGCATCTGGTAAGGTGTCCAGCTTAGCCCTGATGTCACAATGGGGCTTCCTATGTTCTTCCTCCTGATCCAAAAGTGACCTGACCCAGAAGCCTGCATGAACTACCTGTCTAGGGAAAGACTGAGACACAGGACAAGAAAGAGTACAGGCCAGCCTGAGCCTGCCATGAGCCCACCTAACAGTTCTACTCATTGCTGGAAGGCAGCAAGTAGTTAAGAGAGGAGAGCTGACACCTTTGTTACTCTACAAAGCACAGAGAAAGGATGGAGACCATGTAGAAGCACACTGACTTCACCAACATTAATATAATGCTCTAAACTTCACAATTTGCCATGCTTCTACCCACAGGATGGAGTTAATAAAGAGAAAAAATGTGGTAACCTAAAATGGCAGCAAAGTTCTCCTCTACTACATGAACAAAGTAAGACCAATAACTTCACGAAAGGCAGAATTTTTGTAATACTACTTCCAGATCTGATTATAGACATCTTTCTTTCTACAACTACCTAAGTTGCATAATTTGACACTTGATACAACAAAGCAATAAAGCTTTATATTATCCATTATCATTACCTTGACAATGAAGATAAAATTGTCTGAGAAATCATAAAATACTCCACATTTTACAAGACACAGCAATGACTTTTGCAGCAAAGACATATTTTACCCTTCTTATCTGCACACACCATCTGCTTTATTAACATGTCGTGTGACATGGAACTGCTCTTATAATTGCAAGCCCTAAGTTAAGACAACACTAATAGAATATGAAGGTACTGCAGACAATAACAAAGGGGGGGATGATTTATTAGCCTTACACTCTCTTGTTTCCAAAATTATTTAAGGATCCTAAAAATCATTTAGTCTTTCAAAAATATGCTTTCACATTTATGTGCTAGACAGTGGAGGTCAACACTGAAAAACATAGTTCTCATTATAAGGAAATTGAGTTTCGTAACGGAAATAATTTATACATATAGAAAAAATGTAAAGAATTTTAGAACTCAGAGTGCAGAGTGATTACTGTCAAAGATTGCTGGGGGACCTCCTGAAGCCTTTTTTATGCATGTAAGTATTTATACCCTGGACTAATCCATGGATGTTTTTACTCTGTATTTTTTTTTGACTTACATATGTGATGGCATTGTGTGAGCCATTTCTTTCACTCATATTTTTAGAAATCTACCCTGAGATTACATATACAGTATTTATATTTAACTACTGTATAAACACACATACACACACACACTGCAATGCAGTCTTCTACCATATGAACATCACATATTTTACTTATTTTGATAAGCATATATTAAGTTTGCAGTTCCCCCCTATTTTGAAATTTTATGTATTTGGTACAGGATCTCACTATGCAGCTCAGAGTTGTAGTAATCCTCCTGTTTTTAGCCTCCCCAGTACTGGGATTACAGGTGTGCTCCACCACACCAGGTCTCAGTAGCTGGATAGTGCACCTGGGGGCGGGGCTGCTGTAGCCTATGGTGCTGAGGATTGAAACCCAGTCCCTGAGCTTGCCAAGGAAGCACTTGATCTTGATCTGCTGACCTTTCTCGTCGTCCCTTATTTTCACTAATAAACCAATGAATTTTGTTTTAAATATTTCTTGTGATATATACAAGTTTCTTTGTCCTATCTAATCCTTCCAATCTTGCATCCTTTCTTAGTTATTGAGATAAATTAATTATATAAAAGATATAAAGCCTCAAAATGACCAAGAGAAATGAAAATGTGTACATACAAACTTGACACAAATGATGACAGCATATTTATTAGAACCAAAATATGCAATGTAAGTGCTCTTCAACTGATGAACAGACTAATTTGTATATGCTATATTCAAGGAAATATTTCCCAGAAAATGATGTAATGATGACACATGCTACAACAGGGATGAATCTTGAAAACATCATGCTAAATAAAAGAGGCCAATCACAAAATATCATATATAAAGGGCCAACTAGATAGCTCAGTGGATTAAAGTGCCTGCTTAGGTACCTGCTTAGGAACCCCAGAGCACAGCTGCTGGGGTTCAATTCTCAGCATGCCATGCCATCCCCACCCTCAGGGCTTGCTGAGCTGGCAATGAGACAGGCACACACCTATAATCCCAGCACTTAGGAGGCTGAAAACAGGATAATCACTACAAGTCTGATTTATGTAGTAAGACCCTGCAGACTCTGTACCAAATACATTAAAAAAAGCCATATATAATACAATTTCACTTATGAAAATGGCCATATCAAGTCAATCCTCAGTGATAAAATGTATATTAGCAGTTTTGAGGGGAAGAGGAATAATTAATGGCTATAAGAGGTTTTTAAGTGATTTTTTTTTAAGTTCTGGTTAACATAGTAGTGATGACTGTATAACCTTGTAAGTATACCAAATCATCACTGAATTGTGCACTTTGAAATGGCAAATTTTACAGTATACAAAGTATATATCAAAAATGTTTCATGAAAGTGTAAGGTATTACTTTTTCAATAACTTAAATTTTCAAACTTTGTCCATTTTTTATGAAGGAAGATGTATAGACATACACATATGAGAAGGAAGAAAATAAAAATAACAAAGAAACTCACATCCTGCAGACTTTTAGAACATTTCTATCACTAAATGTACTTCCCCCCACCCTGAGATTCCAGATATCTGGATACAGGTTGTGTTAGGTATGAACCCACGCAATCAACCAGCCCAGGCATTCTGATGTAAGAAGATTTATTGGCAGTAGGAGCAAGCTGTCTGGTCAATTGCATGGATTTGTACCTAACATATGGTGCCAGAAACCTAGGAGGGATGCTGAAGCATCTGACAGTCCCTCCCAACCATGACCTTCCCCCAGTCTGCTGTCAGCATTTCTGAGCACATGAGTCCAGACCTCCTTTGATGACGTAAACACCCATGACAATCTAACACTGTGAGTATTCCTTCATCACTTGTTCAATCCAGTTTAAAAGATAAACCTCACCCATTGTCCAACCTGTTTGTGGGGAAGACAAAAAGGGCCTTTTCCTCCTCAGGACTCCCTGTGTCTTGCAGGTCCCTCCCCAACTTCAGCCCAGAAGAGATCACTTTCTGTACTTTCATTTTCTCTTTCCTTCTCTACACATCATAAAGATAAATGTCATTCCTAGATGACTTGCTTTTCTCTGCCTCCAATATCTTCCCTACGCAGGGAAGAATGGATAGCCTTCAACTCATATCTAGGATGGATAGCCTCTGACTTCCTTTAGGGATTGTTCTAGGACTTCTCTGACATGGACATTATTTCTTGTTCTTTCATTTTCTATTTCATTCTAACGTCCCCCTGTGGACAACTTTCTCTTATTTGGATGGTTCACCTCCAGGCTCTATGCCTGATAGTCCAGGACTGTCTTCTCAAAAGTCCTGTTAACAGGCTGAGATGTTTCTTCCCATCTACCAGCCTCCTCTCTAACCAGGGATGCTTGCTTGCAGGGCTTTGGCCCCACATCCCTTTTAGGATTCCATCAACTCGATCATTGTCTTCAGCCTTTCCTTCTCCCTACTCTGTCTCTCTGCCACCATGGGTAACTCCTCTTCACTCCCTCTCAGAACTACTCTTCTATGAGTATCCTAAGTCTGTCCTTAGGCTTCTCCAATCTCAAAGTCAAACACTTAGTTTTCCACTGCCAAACAGCCTGGCCACAATGCAAATTGGACAATGGGACTACCTGCCACCCCCTTTTCCCCAACCACAGGAAACTCCTAATTATGATACCTTCATTGATTTAGATAACTTTTGTAGCTGCAATGGAAGATAGTCTGAGTTCTCCTATGTCCTCACTTTCTTTTCTCTCCACAATTCCCCTGAGCTTTGCCTGTCACATAGTCCCCAACAGATTCTACTAGCAAAGGCTCCCATCAGACCTAGATCCAACCCTTCCCCATCAACTCCTTCATTCGCAGATTCCCCTACATACTGCCCCAGAGCCACAGCCCACATCACAGCCACCACCCACCAGAACTCCCACAGTGTGCACCTCTGCAACAGCCCCTCCTATGGCAGATGCTATCTCTCTTTCTGATCTCTCAACTTTCAGGAGCTAAGGGGATACCTCACTCTCTTTTTGCTCCCTCTGCCCCATCTTTCTCTCATCTGTATGCTCTGCATTCCTAAAATTCCTCATCTAACTTACACCTACACTTTTTCCTTCAAGTTTCTCAGTTTGGGACAAGGTACAATACAGCTAATATCACATTGTTTCCCTGGCTGAATGTGTCTGCTCACTCTACAATGGAGTACTCAAGGACAGCAGCACATAAAATGCAGGCCTTTATCTCTCCTACTCTTGAGTCACAGCTTCCTGCCCCTCCTTTGGAATGCCCTTCTTGCCAGCCTACAAGTCTAGGACTTGTAAATTGTCAGTGCCCCTCTATTGTGATGCACCTAATCTTCATACTCTGCTCAGTTTGCTTGCTCCTACTCAAATTTGGTAACTATAAATAAGAAGTTTTTACATTTTTCAAATTCTTATAAAAGTTTTGACTAGTCTGTCATAATTATAAAATTAAACAGGTCAACATAATTTAACTTGGCAGAAATATATTTGAGTACACTCTGATTTTGTAAAAAGCTATTCATGTGTGTCCCATGTATATGTGTTTATATGTCGTTCCATCAACAGCTGTTCCTCTTTCTGAGTTTTAAACTACAGACTTAAAAGCATTCTTTCTCTTAAGTTAACAGCTGGTCTAAGTGATATCAAAATTAGTTTATAATTAAACAAAAATCATTAAAATGGGAAAAGATTATTGGATAAGACTCTTAATTGGTGGATAGAGAGGTAGTCAATCTTTGTTCATCAATAGAGAGCCCCCAATAATCTCCTTGGAAGACACTCCTAATAATTTGATCACCAGTTAAAAGATAAAGTTTTTCATAAAGTTAAAATAAGGTTTTCTCATAAAAGTTGCTACATTAAACATATTCATGCCTTTCCCCTATGCTCCAGATATTTATAAAAGGTTCATGTCAAGCCAACATGAGGTCATCAGTCAAATAATAATTTTCTAACAAACATTTATGTGATACATATCCTGTGTACATGCCATTTCATTTAGAGATGCCTAAATAAAATAGAGATTTCATCATCTGTTATAATTATGCTATATTACTAGGTATAACTACTTTTTTTTCTGTATTTAGGGCAGAGTCTACAGGGTGTTCAGGGTCTCACTACATAGATTGGACTCAGTGATTCTCCTGTTTACAGTCTCCCAAGTGCTGGGATTACAGGCACTGCCACCACACCCAGTCTCAATCACCATCTCAATGTGTCCTTCAGGTGGGGCTGGCATGGCAGGCTGAGGCTCAAACCCTGGCTTCTTAAAAAAAAAAAAAAAAACACCCTGGCTTCTGTGCTCTGCCTAAGCAGGCACTTTAGTCCACTGAGCTATCAGGCTGGCCCTAGGTATAAATACTGTCTGTTAACATTTCTAAAGGAATTTAACTGTCAGCATTTCCATGGTTGACAAGAAATAACAGTTCTCTGGTCATACTTCATATTTCAAGGTGATTGATACACAGATAAAATTCTGATAATCAAGTATTAATATAGACCCAAATTCTCCTGAATAAACAGCTGATATTAATTCCCATTTTATATCCCAGTCTACTCCTAACATTCACACCAAGCTAACAAGACAGATCTCAGCCCTCAAACCCCACAGGAAACTTACTTAATCTGACTTTCCATCTCTTCAATACTAGAGACAAAAATTAACTACGCACAAGTGCCAACTTTTGGCTGTGACACTTTGGACTCCCATCCAAGTAGGATATTAACAAGGTAATGCTGAGCCTAAACGATGCTGCCACCCGAGCTCTTCCTGGATGGTTTCAAGTGTGACAAAGAACAACACTGACACAAGTTTGTCCCAGCCCACAGCCACCACAGGAGCCACCACAGGAATCTGGTTCCATCTACAAGTTTGAAGGTAACTGGAAATGCGACTGCCCTCTCTGCCAGAGAGCAGGTAAGTCATCTAATTCTCTGCCTTCACAGGAAAATTTGCTACAGCCAGAAATATCAATACTTTACCTGCTTGGTCTTGATGTTGAAGAGGAACAACAGAGATCAGGTGCATGGCCCACATCGAGGTATCTGTGAGAGTCTCAAGTCTCACTGGACATCTCAGGCACAAAACTCTTCTCTTACTGACAAGGACACCACATCTAGTGTTCTCCCTGAATCCTAAAGTTGTTATATTAGATCTACAGTCTCAATAATGGGTGTTGATGACTGACTTACATTCCTCCTTCAGACAGGTCCATTCCTTGCTGACATCAGACATGATTCTTCATTCATAATTTCCTTGTAAACCCAGCCTACTCTATACCACTCATGGGCAGAAATCTCATCTGAAAGCTCTGTCTTTCACCTCTCTCCCCACATTGTTTGTCCTATAAACCTAACTCAATGTATGGCCACCTTCCCTCCTCTTCACTTGTCGACCACATATTCTGAGAAACTTCTAGTCCTACTTATGCCACACATGCTATTCTTATACTAGTGTGCCTCAGAGATCCCACAGCCTTTCCCTGCATTCCCTAATATCCAATAGCCCCAAACAACAGAAGGGACTCCAGTCCATCATTGGCTGCCTCCTCAGTCTTCTTTCCCTCACTAAGACACCTGGCACTAGCTTCTACTTGGGTATGAACCATCATCCTGTCAACTCTCCTTGCCCTCAAGAACTCTCCTAACCCAGACCACCAACCTTACCAAGTGTTGGCTGTCAATGTCCATTCCAAGGCCTGATCTCACGGCCATCCCAGCCATACCCAACAAAAACACATACCTGCCCCTCTTCTCAAAAAATCTTCAACCATTGACAGCTCCCTTTTACAACTCCCCTCTTCCCAAAACCTCACATATTCCCCCAGAAACTCCACTAGCTTCCCTTACACCAAACTCACTTCATTCAACACACGTGGAGACAAACAACACAAGACGGACACACAGCTATTTTTGTATGGCACTTCCATCTTTCCTTGCCTTCCCTTATACCTCCAGTGCACTCCAGTGATTGTGATCCCTAATTTCAACATATACACAGACTTTCAAGATGCCTTCTTCCTTAAGAATACACTCACACCTCATAGGACTTGGGACCTCCCTAGTAGGCTCCCTGGGATTAGATAAACAAGGTATACGGAACTCTGTCTTCCCTTGGCTCATTCCCTTTCTAGGGAGCCTCACAGGGCTCATTGTGTCCCCCTGATTAATTTTTCTCATCCACAATACTGTCACCAGATTAACCCAAAACTTTAACCAAATGTTTCTCTCAGATTACTCCTACCAGGTTTGATTCCAACAAGACCCTCTCAATGACATCTCCTCACTCTGATCTCCAGACTCTCAACCTATGACACCCCCACCAGCAGGAAGTAGCCAGATGATCTCTCCTGTTTTTCTATCAAATAGAGTCTGGAAGGATAGGCCAAGACTCAGTTTCCCAGACATCCTGTCCCCAGACTCACTTCACCTTCGACCCACTAAGAGCCAAACATAAACCACAATCCTAACCCCACCCCATTTTGTATCCTGGTCTTGGCTCACTTCCCCTTAATCCCATGCAGAAAACCACAGAAACTCTCCTTTCTTAACATCGAAAGCTCCACACACACACAGGCCAGGTAGCCCTGCCAAGATTAGCTCTCTCTCTCTCTCTGTTGTTCCAGCCCACAAATATCCTCCCCACAAAAGCCCTGTGCTTTGCCTTGTTTGCTGCTGTCTTAGTCCACTAGATAGCCAGCTCACTTGTTCCTACCACCAATAAATCTTCTCACATCAGAATGCCTGGTCTGGTCGACTGCATGGGTTCATATCTAACAGGTTAAAGTCCTTAGAAGTCCTATTTCTGAAATCCAACATGCTTCTATTGCCTGAAGCAAGTCAAAATAGTCCATTCTGTCATTTCTTTTAGGCTATTCTCCTTGTAAAGTGCACCTAGGACCTTTCAAACTTAGACACCACCACCACTCTGGTTGTCTCTTCCTTTTTTAATACCATATTGCTCCAGCCAAAAATCCTGTAGTTGTCCTTAATTTATCTTTCTTTTCAGCCAACATTCCCCAAGCCACCAGTAAATCCTATTGGTGTGTCTGTTTCTATCTCTGTGGCTGTCATTCTAGCACACCCCAATATACATGTTTTTGTTTTGGACTCCCACAGACACGTCCTATTTTCACCCTTTGATCACTGGTCCTTTCCAGCCTTAGCTTAAAAACCAAGTTATATTTATTAAGATGAAAATCACAACCATCACTTCCCTACATAAAATCTTATAACTTTTGGCCACAGCCTACTATGTATCCACTTGCTATCCTCCAACTTTAGGCTGTGTCCTCTTGTTCACATGTTCACCATTGCTTTTTTTGCTTTTAGAACCCATAGGCTTACCCTTGGTTCCAGTGTTTTGTATTTGCTTTTCCTGTTACCTTTAACCTAGACATTCAGACTTTCCTGCCTTCACATCAAACAGGGTTAGCTAAAATATCACATCCTCAGAGAGATCTTAAGTAACATGTTGGTTGTTTTGTTTCGTTCTGTTTTGTTTCCAATACCTAGGCTCAAACTTGGGACCTTGCCCTTACCAGGCAGGTACTTATGCCAATGGGCTATATCCCTGGCCCCCAATCTACTACTTTTAAATAGCTTTTTACTCACCAAAGTGCAATTGCATTATTATTCTTATCATCCTCACAGTATTTAACATTAGTATTTAACATTAGATACCATTCTTGTTTGTTTTAGTAGAATATAACTTCCAAGAAAGCAAAAATGTTGTGCTACCCACTATTTCCCTAGAACTTAATAGTAGGTTTGTAATGAATGTGTATTTGGTGACTTAATTTCAGCAGAGCATTAGGTCAAAAACACAGTGATTAAAAATAACATGCATTAGGAAGGTCACATGCCTTAAATCTTCTAGGCATGGATTATTTATTAACCCAAATAAATTTCTAATTGGTAGTTTATAGCAGATGACACAAACTAGATATTGGATTGCAATTAAAAGACTTTCACATACTTATAACCTGTATAGAAGGATACCTGATTGCAACCTTACAAATCTTCATTCAACCTTACTTTTAATTCAGCTGTTCTAGGAACTGACCACAGTTGTACCTGTAAAGGGATACATGCATAAGATTATGCTCCATAGCACTCTGAGTAATAGCAAAAAGTTATAATGCCCATCAGTAAAAGATCCATCAAATGAGTCATGTCATAACCACATAATGAAATGTTTTGTGATGCTCTTTAATAAAAGAATGAATCAACTGTCTACATACTAGTTACATGCTGCTTATGGACCATTTCTAAGAAACATGGTAAGTGAAAATAAGAAAAATTATAGAAGAATATGTACAGTTTGATACTGCTTTGGAAAAGATGGGGAGAGTAAAATATACACCCTTGTGTCTCAGCTAATCTTTTCTCATTGGTGACACAAATATTCAATACCCAAAATGAAGGAAGGAAAGGTGTATCTAGGTCACAGCTACTGGAGGTTTCAGTCCATACTCACCTTCCTCCAGGCATAACACCATATGGCAGAGAGCCACCTTTCATGGCAGCAGCAAGGAGCGAGAGAGCAAAGGGAGAGACAGCAGCTCAGGCAGCTAGCTAACCTCTCATCCCTCCTTACACTGTAATGCAAATAACTTGATCCCAAGGCTGGTGCAGCATCCACACCCACGATAATCAATCACAAACTCCAGAAGCCACCCTATGACTACACCTGGGGAGGAGGGGACACCTATACACAAACTCTAGCAGCTTGTATATATATAAACTTAATGCACGTTGACTCTAGGGAAGGAATAAGTCATATAGCAAAGGGGGAGAAAAGAGACTTCCCAAAAGAAGCTTTTAAATTTCTTGAATTTTGAATCCATTTAAGCACATTAATTTTAAAAATTTTGTAATTTCAAGTCTAGTTTTATGTATTTACTTTGAATCTTTCCAGCTAAATTTAAAATTTGCTTCCTAATACATGCCTTCTCAGTCTGTGTTTCAAGATGTCTTCCTTCCCTTTTTTCTAATGAAATCCTAACATTACATGGTAGTAAGGAAATCTTATATTCTTTGTTAATTTTCACATACATGACAATGCTCACTAGAAATAATTCTTTCCCCTATGGACCTAAAAAGAGCCTGCTGAGATGGAACTATCCAGAATTCAGTAGTGGCTGTTTCACATTTGTTTTTCATCTTTCTGGTGTGGACACCAACACAGTTTAGAAAATCTGTTTCCTTAGGATGTGCACTGCACCTTACTCACTTCTGTATTCCCCCAAATATTCAGTAAAAAGTACATTCTCTAAATATAGTTGTTGGAGAAAATCTCATCCCTCAGAGTTCACCTACCTCACTCTAGATTATTCCATTTTTATCAGTTCTATGCCTTTCAATAAAATGAAACAGAATTCTAATCAGACAGGGAGGCTACCACATCATAAAATAGGGAGACCTCCAGATTCTAGGTGTGTGTGCTATACCATCTCGTAATACTTGACAAAGAGTGCCTAAAATATTTCAAACAAGGAGTTCCAGAGACTTCAATCAAATTGGGGTACCGATCTGGAGAGCTACTATGGTATTCTGCCCTGTATGGGATCTTGAGCTTGGCTCCACAATACTTTCACACAGTGTCTACACAAGTACATATGCAATCAAAACTGAGAAAAGACCTGACTTTAATATATAAAAATATTATGCTTAAAGGCAATTTACACAGTCTGGTTTTTGTTGTTTTTGTTAAATTTGAAGCAATAAAATAATAATGTGCATGATTAACTATGAAGCTCCATGGAGAGCTCATCCATTTCTTATTTAAAATATATTTTTCAAGAAGGCAGACATTACTATGAGTAATAGGATATCTGATGAACAAATTCTCAGTCCTTGCTCAGCTCTCCCTCAAAAATGTTAAACAAGATATGTGCAGATTTAAATTTTGATCAAACTAGCTCACAACTTTTAAGTGTGGAGGTAGAAGACAAATTCAGGAAAAATAAGAAGAACTAGTAAGAAAAGAGAAATTACTGTATTAAAAGGCAGCTTTTTTCAGATTAGCATCAGCACCTTTTTTATTATTTCATAGCAACATAGCTATGCATTTCAGATGTGCTGAAAAGCACTACAGATACATAAGATCGCTGAACATTGCAACTGAATCTAATTAAGCTGGCAAATGTCATACATTTCTTGCTACTGGGATATTAGTAAATGAATTGGGAAAAAATGAGAAAAAATTACAGAAATAAATCCAATTGCTAAATTTTAGTTCCTTATTGATTTGTGTCACTGAATCATGTTTCTTATAATTATACTCACTGCCAACTGCTTCTAACTCAAAAGGCAATTAAATTTCATTTGCAAATGCCCAAAAGTGACTCAGACTGCCTTTTTTTTTTTTTTTTAGGTCTTGCTTTCCTTTTTTTTTCTTTTCTCTTCTGGAAGTACCACATTCCTGTACCCATTCTTCCTTTCTGAGATAGTCTCTTGCCAATTTGCCCAGCCTAGGCTCAAGACTTCCTCCTGTCTCAGCCTGCCATAATGCTGAGATTACAGGCATGTGACACCAGTGAACCTGGTTTAAAGGTGCTTTTTGAAGCTCCATTGTCCCTAAATACAGAAAAAGATTTGGGTATAGTGGCAAATGCTTGTATAAGTTCAAGGCTACCTGAACAATTTAACAAATTTGTCTCCAAAAAGATTGCTAAAAAGGGAATGAAATATGGATGGGGATGTACCTCAGTGTGCCTAGGTTGTTTTCCTGGGAAGAAAGCTGCAGCAATATGATTGATTCTTCCTCTTAGCCTGCCTGCCTCCCTCTCTCTTTTTCTCTCTCTGCCTTCCTCTCTTCCTCTCTCCCTCTAACTTTGCTTTTTTTTCTTTCTTTCTTTCTTTTTTGTACTTTAGGACAGGGTATACAGGGTCTCCCTGCACAGATTGGACTTGTAAGTGATCCTCTTGTTGACAGCCTCCAAAGTGCTGGGATTACAGGGGCACCACCACACCCAGTCTTAACTGCCTGCCATCTCAGCATGCCCTGGGGGTCAAACTCCTATACCCTGCCTCTGCCTAAGCAGGCACTTTAATCTGCTGAACTATTTAGCTGGCCCTCTAACTTCACTTTGTCCTAAAATTTGCCCTTTTCTTTTACCGCAGCTCAAATGTCAACCCTTGTTATTTTGCTGTAAGATTTTAAGTATTATAATGGTTATCATTAAAAGGTTCTCTTCATTTTTCTTAAAAAGACATTCTATATTTAATATTCAAAACCACTCTCTAAAAAACAAAAACACTGTCTACACATCAGCTGTCCTGTTCTGCATCCCCCTTTGTACCACTTGGCTTCTTTGAAGAGAACATTTTCACAAGGAAAGGTAACAGACCAGCAAAATTGAGACCATGGTCTGATAAGAGTCCAAACTGTGCAACTTCAGGGTCATGTGACTTTTGGCCACTTAGTTACTTTACTTGAGCTACAGCCCTCTCTTCAATAAAAGATGCACTAATAACACCTCTTTACAAAGCAGTGTGGGATTATATTCTGATGACACCAACAACAGACACTGTTAAGCACTATATATGTGTATATACTTTTTATTTAATCCTCACAAATATCCTATCATATCCCTTTTACAGATGAGGAAACTGAAGCACAATGAGCATGTTTGTAAAGTGTTCACTGCAATAGCTAATAAGCACTCCATAAACAGGGGCTGCTCTAATCCTACCTCTACATTGTGACTCTCAAATGTATGTCCACCAAAATATAACTTCATTTATTTAAACTCTACTAACAAATTTTCAAACAATATTTTGCCAGTCAACACATAAGGATATCAAAATTCAAAGCCCATATTTTCTTCCTCTCCATCTCACTGCACTGAATCTACACACAAAGCATGGCTCTCTTTTGCTTTTTCCACTACATTACCAGTTGCCCAGGACTTAATGTTCAGGCCTCCCAGACCTCTATTTGTCTTCAATCCAGCTCCAGTCTAGGAATCTCTTCCTATTTGTGCAATCTCTTTCTTCCATTTCTTCTTCCTTTGCCTCTGCCTGGCTAAGGAATGGAGCCAAACAAACAATGCAGAAAGTACATCTGAAGAATGATTCTGTAACTTGTATAAAGTTTAATAGGAATACGAGGAACAATAAATCAGAGCCTCTCCCACAAAGGATACCTGAAAGGCAGTAGAAGGCGCAGAGCAAAATCACCATACTGCACTGGAAATAGATACAAGGGTGCAATAGACAATTTGTTCTCAGATTAAGCAATAATATTATTCAAATGGCCTCAAAGACATCTCAAATAAAAATATAATGAAATCTTAAAATATACCATAATACAGGAATGAGGGACAGATGATACGAAGATTATTGATCTTAGTGAGGCAAAGGGTCAGAAAACACCAACATGAAATTGAGTAAAAAGGGACATGTTAATCAGAAGCAAAAGTGTTAGTTTACATTATCTTGTTTTGTTTTCATCTCATGAACAAGGAAGCCAACTCATATCTCAAAGGGTGGGAAGGAAAAGAAGCAAAGCATGACATTGCCATTCTTATGTGTTTCATTTTAACCACCTGACAGGCCAGCACTGCAGGCCTCCAACTGTCAATAGTGCTGAGAGACCCACTTACACTAATTAACTGGTTAGGTCTTTAAAATGCAATGGGAACTGTACATCTGTACTGTTTAATTATTTCAAAACTACAAACTATGAAATAAATATTGCAAGACCTTGGTAAATATATTAATATCAAGCATTAGTGAATACAGTTGAGTATGCAAAAGCAATAAAATTCTAAAAGAATTTTAAAATGCATATTAAAGAAAAACACCTCACAGCTCATAAATAGGGCAATCTATAAAAAAAGCGTCCAACATATGAGAAACAAAATTAATTCAAGTCTAAGTAAAATCAATTAATTTTACATAAAAAGGTACCTGAAGAAAAATGATCACTTCAACATATACGAAACAAAAAGTAATCAACTAAAACTTCATAGAAGAACAAGATAAATGAGGTAGTCTGATGTATTATTTAAGTATCATTTTTAAGTATTTTTTCAAATAGTATGTTATGTGCAATTCTGGTCATAATTCCTGTTACAAAGATCCACCAGAGTATAATTTTTTTGGAAATCAACAAAATAAGTATTGATTGATTTAAAGACAGTATTTAATAATAATAATAAAAGAGTAAAAGTAATATTTTAATAATAAAGTGAACTGACTTGAATCAAACTGAAAGAATTAATGGCAATGTTGTCTCTGTGCTACTCTACAGGTTGACTGGCCTATCTTCTTTTAAAAATACTTCCTGAAGGAAGGGCTGCACTGCCCCCGCCAGAGCTACCCTATGGCAATCACTCCACAAGTAACTGGCAGCCTATTTCCAAGGCTGTCTCTTCCAAAGAGCAAGAACTCCTTGATGGGAAGATCAGCTTTGTATACCCATTGCCTTCCACAGCACCCAATATATAAAATGTTCAGTCACGTAACTCTTAAGTAATCTGTAGTTTCCACAATGGGTATTTGTAATGCATTACAATATGTCACTAAAAAAAAAAAGCCAGTCTACTAAAAAACATATCTAATTTATTAAAGCAATCATAGAGATAAATATATTTCTAGTTACACATACACTTACAATGTTTATTCTTCCTTTGTTCATCTGTTCATATCTTTTAATTATAGATACTTGAGTAGTATCTAGTAATACTAGATACTGCTGAAACTAGTGAACCAAGGCACTGATCTCACAAAGTATCACTTTGCAGGACTCACATTATGTGAAGTCTAGTATCATGAAAGAGGGATTCCCGAAAGATTTGTATTCAATTAGCATCTTGAAGAACAAACATTTACTAAAGGCCATAAGGATATATTATATCATTTGAAACTTCCTTTACCTATAAAATTTTTCATATGAAATTCCAGAAACCTCAGAATCTGTGAAGAGATTTTGAACTAAGAAAAAAAAAAAAAAAAAAGATTTAGAATAATTTCTTTAACCCTACACATCACTAGTACAGGTAAGTATTTCTGTTTTTGTGTTTTGGTTTGGTTTGGATTGGGTTGTTTGTTTGTTTTGTGGTGTGGTGTGTTTTGTTTTGTTTTTTGCTTTGTTCTTACCCAGAACATAGAGAGGGCACAATTTTGGGTGAAAAAATAATCTTTACCCTCTTTTCTGGCATTCTTGATCTTGTTGGCAACCAATGGCCTACCCAACTCTGAAGTTTATTCAATATGTCCACATAACAGTTAAAAACTACAACAGAATATTTTCTGCCCATTTTAGTATAAAAATAAACTGCTTACATTATAAATGTTGATATTTATTTTACAGCATAAAAACTCCATCAATCATTAATGAACTTTCTAAATTCACTTATCATATATGTATGTGTTTTTATACAGGCACACATATTAATCTCCTTATTTCAAGTGGATATACTTAAATGTAGAGGCTATGCTTAGCTTCACAATCATTCAAAATGTTTGTTTTGTCCTGGGGATCAAACTCAGGACCTTGCACTTTCCAGGCAGGTGCTTTTACTACTGAGCTATCTCCCCAGCCCCTCAAAATGTTTTATGAAAGATCTGAGTTAAATGTTTTCCTCCAAATACCCTCTTATATTTGCAAACATATCCAAAAATCAGGAGACTTGCTTATTTCTGTTTAGTTCCTTAGTCTGGATGGTTAAGTTTGTGAGTCTGATGTATCATTTAACACCAAAACAATCTATACAATAAAAACACAAACGGGCCATAATTAAAAGAAGAAAAAAAAAAAAAGATCTGAAAGAGTTGTATCTGATTTCTAAGCATGTGACCTTCATAGGAATATACCTAATGCAGGCAGAGAGAGTAAATCCTCAAGCACGATGAATTCAGACACAAGTGATAACTCCATAGAAAAACACACTCAATACTTGTGCTAGACAGCTTTGTGTTACTGTGACAAATACCTGATATGAGCACTTTTCAATAACAAAGATTTATTTGGATTCACAATTTTTGAAGTTTCAATCTGTGGTTGGTTTGTCTTACTGTTTTAAAGCCCATGCTAAAACACATCACACCACAGACATGTGGAGGTATAAACTGCTTACTGAGTAGTGTCTGAGAAGCAAAAAGAGAAAAGAAGAGGTCAGGAATACCAAATTCATCCAACTCAACTTCCTCCCATTACACCTGCTTCTCAATGTTTCTACCACCTCCAAACAGCACCAACCCAGAAATAACCTTCAACACGGGGCTTTTGCAAGACATTCCAAATGGAAACTGCAGCATTACTTCAGCACATATCTGGAGCTTTTAACATTGTCTTGGCTATCTGAAAACCTCTCAACTGAAATAGATCTTTAAAGCCAAGAGCCAGTCAAGTTTGATATATGCATCCAAATTCTATGTCAACTGAAATCAGGGAGATGGTAACTGAGTACACATTTCGATGCATCACCTTTTAAATGAGGACAAAAATCATTTGGATTAACCACTGAAGTAGATTTTTCTAGAGTTTGCTTAGAAAATTAAATGTACCAAACTACACTAAAGAAGGTAATGAAATAAGGTCAAGATGACTGGTGTTGATTCTCAGTCAGGGCTTGCTACCCACTTCTACTCCATAAGGATTGACCATGATCTGTCAATCCTGCACAGCACTGAGAAAGTGAACTTTCTCTTTAGCACATCTGATCATATCTATTTCTTGTGCAAAGCCTTCCTCTGCCTATATGCATCAGTGTGGGAGAAACACAAAAGCTTCTAAGGGCATCAGATCAGTGAAACAGTCCATCATCAGACTAGAAGGAAGTGGAAGTGTAGTGAGATTTTGACAACTAGTGAGAATACACACCTGTAACAAATGTATAAATTCAAACTGTTTTATATGGTGTATTCTAGCATAAACATGAAAACTAGTGGCCAAACTGAAAGTGATATTGCATGCTTGTAATTCCAGATACTCAAAAAGCAGAGACAAAGGTCAGCAAGATAGTTCAGAAAACTAAGCACCTCAACACCACATACCAGCCCGACCCCACCCCCAGGCATGCTGAGCAGGTGACTGAGTCTGGATGTGTTAGCTTAAGCCTGTAATCTCAGCACCGGAGAGGCTGAAAACAAGAGGATCACTAGGAGTCCGATCCACATAGTGAGACCCTGCACCAAATACATAAATTTAAAAAAAAAAAAAAGCTGAGGCAGGAGAATCACAAATTTGAGGCTAGTCTGGGTAATTTAGCAAAGTCCTGTCTTGAAATTTTAAAAAAGTAGCTCAGTAGTAGGGTACTCTTGAATTCAGCTCCCAGTATTAAAGGAGGGGGAGGTGGCAATAACCAGGCTACTAAGTAATTGCTTTTAATTTATGTACATATATATTTATTTATTTATTTATTTATATAATCTGTTCTTCTTTGTCTAATGATAAGGGTCCAAATTTTGTCATAGTGTAGGCCCAAATTTTAACCCCAATTAACTCTATCTTCCACCTCAAAGTTCAACATCTATAAAACCTTTCATAATATTTCAAGACTAAGCAAAGTTTTACAAATGAGTAAATTGGACTCAATCCATGTTGGATTAGATCATTTTTAAAAACATGATAACTAAAACCTTGCTGACTATATTTTGGCCCTACTGTTTCAAAGTGAGTGAAGACTCAGGACATAGGAGAACTGGTACTATAATATCATGTAACTCAGTTGTGTGCCAAATTTTCTGATCAAGGAGATTATGGGGCCACAGAGGAAAGTGAATGATGATGTAGAGTGTGCCAAAGGAGAGTCACTTGGAGAGAAAACATTCTCTCAGGCTTCCACTGAGCGCAAATTGGTCAATTAATGGCCGTGACTCATCTACATGGCTGACACTAACAAAGGATCTACAGGGTTTCTAGATAAATCCTGAGGGGATTTGAATGACCTTATCAGATACAAAAGCTACATTTTTTGTTAAATAGGTCTTGCTTTATCTTAGTCTTAACCACCCAGCAGAAAAGTATAAAAACGAAGTATAAAAAGTAAAGCCATATTAATAGATTGTGCTGTAAAAGGCTCAAGTCAACGACTTCTGACATTGCTAGTCTTACAGAAAACCCACTACTGTTTTGGACTACTGGACTGTATTGGAATATTTTGCTGAATTCATGCACCTATGATATTTAAATGACAATACCCTTCTCTGACAAAACTAAACAAAAAAAGAGGATACAAATGAACAACCATTTTGTATCTCTGTATTCAAAATAAGATAGATATACAGCTACATTCTCTTAATTCAATGAATAGAAAGATTTGTTCTAATAATGTTTGTAGATCATGTTTGCATCTTGTACAATGAATAACCACTAAGACAACAATATGCAATGTATTAATTATTGAAACTATCCTACTAATCAATTTTGAAACTGTCTCATTGTTATTTTTTTCTCAATAAAATTATTTTTAAAAATAAAAATAAATAAAAACTTGCTGAAGTCACAAAGGTAGGAGCTATGAGAACTGAAGCCTTCTGACAACTGGTTCAATTCTTAAAATCCAACCTGAGTTTGTTCTGAATGTTTTTAAATATGGGCAATCTCTTTCCTCTGCAAGTCTCCTTTGAATGCCTTCATTTACTTAATATAAACCTCAACCTTATTACATACACTAAAGACCACAAAACTAACAAGTTAAAGAATCTTAAAGCCTGTGCCTTTGAAAATGCTCCAAAGCACTGAGCATAGTGGCACACACTTCTCCCAGCACTGGAGAGGCTGAGGCAATAGGCTTGTTCAGAGTTTAGAGCTACCCTGGAATACCTGGAACATTCAAGACTAGCTTGAGTTGCCTACTAAGACACTGTCTCAAGAAAAAAAAGCCTCTAGAATCACTTCTACATTCTTGTCTAATCAGAACACAATTCTTACAATTCCAATTACATCAGCATTTAAAAGGATCCTATATTGTGCCACTAGATGGAATAGACCACTTGCCATTGCTGTACACAGGCTTCTGAAGTAACTGACTTCAGTCATGTAAAAAATAAAATAAAATGAAAAGAATCAAATAGCGTCAGTCCAACAAAATATTCAAAACCACTTCAAGAGCATTTAATAATTTTTAACAATTAAAACTTTCTTTCCCACCAAAAATATTTCAAGCCTAAGGAAAAGTAATAGATTGTTTAGGTAAGCAGATCCCATTACTAATAGTGCTATAAATTCTATAATACCTGAAAGTAAACTAGCTTCTTGATTATCAATCATAGCAAAAAAATAAAAAAAATTTTAAGTGTTGCAGAAAAAAAATTGTAATTTACTACAAATCACAACAAAATAATGACAAGCAAGAAGAAATCTACTACTTAGAAGATAAAAAGTTTATACAACCAGGGAAAGACACAACCAAAAAGGAGAACTACGGGCCAATCTCCCTCATGAACATGGATGCAAAAATACTCAACAAAATCCTGGCAAATAGAATACAGCAAATTATCAAGATCATATATCATGACCAAGTAGGATTCATCCCAGGGATGCAAGGATGGGTCAATATTCAAAAATCTATAAATGTAATACACTATATTAATAGACTGAAATATAAAAACCACATGATCATCTCAATTGATGCAGAGAAAGCTTTTGACAAGGTCCAACACTCATTCATGTTCAAGAAAACTGGAATACATAGACTCTACCTTAACTTGATAAAAACCATATATGATAACCCAAAAGCTAATATAATCCTAAATGGGGAAAAACTGAAATCTTATACTCTTAAATTAGGTAGAAGACAAGGATGTCCTCTATCACCCCTCCTATTCAATATAGTCCTACAATCATTGGCAACAGCCATTAGAGGGAGAAATAAAGGGAACAAGAACAGGTAAAGAAGAAGTTAAATTATCACTATTTGCAGATGACATGATACTTTACTTGGAAGACCACAAAAATTCCACCAAGAAACTACTAGAACTGATAGGGAAATTCAGTAGCATAGCAGGATACAAAGTCAAAACTCAAACGTCAATAGCATTCCTCTACACAGATAACAAGAACACTGAAAGGGAAACAATAGAAACAATATCTTTTACAATAGCACTGCGGAAAACGAAATACCTTGGGATTCACTTAACCAAGGAAGTCAAAGATCATTTCACGGAAAATTACAACACCCTAAGAAAAGAGATTATAGAGGATTTCAGTAAATGGAAAGATATCCCATGCTCCTAGATAGGAAAAACCAACATCATGAAGATGGCCACACTCCCAAAATTGCTGTACAGATTTAATGCAATCCCTATCAAATTGCCACCAACATACCTCCCAGACATAGAAAAAACATTCCTAACATTTATTTGGAACCACAAAAGACCTAGAATAGCAAAGGCAATCTTTGCCAATAAAGACAAGGCAGGAGGCATCACAATTCCTGACTTGAAATTATACTACAAAGCCATTGTGATAAAATCAACATGGTATTGGCAACAAAACAGACCTGAGGATCAGTGGAATAGATTAGAAGAGGCAGAGGCATCTACAATCACACTCACCCATCTGATCTTTGACAAAGGGGCTAAACAAGCTCACTGGAAGAAAGATAGCATCTTTAACAAATGGTGCTGGAAAACATGGCTTTCTACATGCCGAAAACTAAAACTTGACCCAGCTCTATAACCTTGCACTAAGTTAAAGTCAAAATGAATTAAAGATCTAAACATTAAAACAGAAAAACTCAGTCTCCTAGAAGTGAAAGTAGGAGGAACTCTTGAAGACATAGGGAAAGGAGTTCATGAACAAACATATATTCACACAGGAAGCACTTGAAAGAATCAACAACTGGGATCAACTCTTCTTGAGGAGCTTCTGCATGTCCAAAGAAATTGTCAACAGAGTGAAAAGACAACCCACAAATTTTGAAAAAATCCTAACTAATAAGCAAACAGACAAAGGTTTGCTGTCTAGAATATATAAAGAACTAAGATATAACAGGGCCCTCAAATTTAAAGACCCAATTCAGAAATGGGCATCTGAGATGAATACATACTTTTCAGAGGATGAAATTAAAGAAGAGAATAAATATATGAAAAAATGTCGCACATCGCTAGTCAGCCATGAAATGCAAATAAAAACAACAGTGAGATACCATCTCTCTCCGGAAAGAATGGCTATCATAAGGAAATCAAGCAACAACAAATGTTAGAGAGGTTGTGGGGTAAAGGGAACACTTCTCCACTGCTGGTGGAAATGTAGACTGGTACAACCATTGTGAAGAACAGTGTGGAGACTCCTCAAAAGAGTAGGACTAGAAATCCCATTCAAGCCGGCTATCCCCCTACTGGGAATTTTCCCAGAGGAACTGAAAACATTGTATCATAGTGATATATGTGTACCTATGTTTGCAGCAGCACAATTTGTGATAGCAAAATCTTGGAAACAACCAAGATGTCCATCACATGAGGAATGGTTGAAAAAGATGTGGCATTTCTATATAATGGAGTGTTACTCAGCTATTAAGAATGATAAGCTTGAAGTATTTATATTGAAATGGATGCCACTTGAACATATACTCATAAGTGAAATAAACCAGACACACATGTGTAAATATTGTATAGTCTCCCTAGTATAAGAAGTGAAAAGAAGAAATGCAAATGGAAATGTACAACAACTACAAACAATTGAGTCAGATAAGACAAAGTGAATGGCATATGCTGCAGGATACTAATCAGCTTTTCTTCTGGATGGTTAACAACCTAAGTTCACAGATCAAAATTGGAGAAATAGAAGAACCACAAGGCCAGCCAACATTTTGGCACTAGCCTTTCAAGGTCAGCGAAGACTCAGGACATAGGAAAACCTGTACTACAACATCATGAAACTCAGTTGAGCTCCAAATTTTCTGAACAAGGACATTATGGAGCCACAGAGGAAAGAGATTGAAGTTCTATTAGTGTACCTGGGGAGAGTCACAAGGAGAGAAAAGTTTCTCTCAGGCTCTCACAGAGAGCAAACTGGTCAAGCATTGGCCGTGACTCATCCACATGGATGACACAGACAAAGGTTCTACAGAATAAGTACAGGACTACAAAATAAACACTGAGGGGACTTCACTGACCTCATAAGAAACAAAAAGTACATGTGTTGGTATATAGGTCTTGCTCTATCTAGGTCTTAACCATCCAGCAGAAAAGTATAAAAATGAGGTATACACCATGGGGCCATAATAATAAGTTGAGCTGTAAATGGATATGGTCGACAACTTCTTCAGATAACTCACAATTGTTGTGGAATGGTGGACTGTGCTGGATTGTGTCATCGAGTTCAGGCACATAAATTAGTTGAATGACAATGGAGTGCCCATCTTTGACAGGTGTAGACAAAGGAAGGGATATAGAAAGGAAGAACCAAGATGTGTGTGTATGGACAGTACAGTTGGGATAGATAACCCCGTGCTTCTACATAATTCTCTGAGAGGCAAGATTTGCACTGATAGTGGTTGCACAGGATATTATGTTGACTTCTAGTACTATGGACAAGCACTAGAAAAATAACAAGGTAGAAAGTATTAATTATTCAATCTTTGATGTAATTCAGATATAAAAAATAAGATACGTAAACAGCTACACTCTCTTAATGTACTGATAAGAGACATATGCTATAATAATGTCTGTAAGTATAATATCATATATGCACTTTCTATGATACCAAAACATGAAAAGTTTGCAATGTGTTAATTTATCAAATCCATCTTGTCAAGGTATCTTAAAACTGTCTCATTGATATTTGTACTTCAATAAAATAAAAATAAAAAATAAAAAGTTTACACAGACATGTAAATAGAAAAAAGGGCTATTTATCTCATATTTCTTTAATGTAACTTAGAAATGCAGTATGCTACACTACTATTTATACACAAGGGAAGTGTTTCCACTTCAAAAAGTGCACAGAAATGAACAGTCAACGTGAAATCAGATAGCAGGAATATACAATTTTAACAGGTAGTAGCCACTGACCTATCTTATAGCAAATAAACCTGATAATATGTTGACTGTATTAAAACTTGTTTTATAGGAATTTGGATATCTGGGTATTATCTGTTATCTTCCTCATCATACCTAACTCATTATGCTACTACCTAAATAATCTTTCTTTATATTAGAATCAAATATCTGTTTCAGAGGTATTTATGCCAGAAGTACAAATCAGAAGACATGGTTAAATAATCACAATAATCAAATAATGTGAGATGGGCAAGAATAACTAATAATTTCACAGAATTAGTTCTAGAAGGTTTCAAAAGACTAAATCAATCACTACTTTTATGAGGAAAAAGTAAAATACAATAAAATCACAAAATTTTAAAGTAATCTTACAGATCTAGTAAGTTAATGAATAAAACAGAAGTGGTGATTTATCTAACTTGTAATCCAAAGTATTCATAAATAAGTCTCTCTTAATCTTAATCAGAAGCCATCACATTTATGTAATGGAATTTACTATTGAGTTTAGGATAAACTTTATATTAATAATAGGCTCCATAATGTTCAAACTTAATACTGTCATTCTATTTTTAATCTACACAAATAGAGAAAATTGCAATCAAGAAGAAAAACAACATTGTGATTTATTTAAACACCTCAAAATGTCATCATGAAATGGCCCACATGAAAAAAGGAACTACTTCAAATTATTTGCCTTCCACAATGCATATTCTTATTTCAGTTAGAAAATTTAATTGTGTTTTGCATGTGACCTTTTACAGCACCACTGTCACAGCTTGATGATAATATCCAAATAATTTCAATAAAACACCTACCACAGATGGGAAGTCATAAAACCTAATAGAAATACTCAAACTTTGTAATAGCATTCAGGAAAAATTTCTTTTCTAAAACTTAGTCTTGTCTTTTTAGAAGTGACTATTGTGCTTCCAAGTGAATTCCTTGGGAAGACACAATAAAAACTACTATAATACCTCTTTTATTTCCTTCCGAATAGTCAGATTTCATCATCCTTTGTACCTGATACTCAATTCTTTAGTCCTCATTAAAGGCTTTCTTAATAATCAACTAGATTTTATATATCACCTTTATATACCTTTGTGCAAGATAACTAACCCACAGTTTCCCCTTTTCTTTCTGCATTTAGAGTATTATTTTCTTTAAATGATACTGCTTTGATATTTATGATTCATACAGAAGGCACATCTCACAAACCAGAATGACTTCCCTGACTGCAGGATCCAGGTTTTTGCTTGTTTTATATCACCCACAACAGACAGCATTAGGTACATACACAACAGGTACTCTTACCTCCTAAAGAACAAATGCAATAAGACAGCTACACAAAAATCCAAGAGCATGAACAGAAAATACTAGCAATGATATCCACTGGCCTTCCAATCTAGATAGTTAAATGATGATAAATTTTAAAGGTCATGCATTTTTACAAATGCTGTTTGCTCTCATTTTGACCAATATTCACTGAATATTTTATAATTTAAGTGTTTCAGAAACTAAACAGTAATTATAATATGTAGTTCAGACAGGCAAACTTAAGGCTCAGTAAAAAAACCTAACTTTCCAAAGAGCAAATAAGAAGTATACCTGGAAGTTAAACTCAGGTATCTGTGTCTGCCTTGGCCAAGTGTGCCCAAATCCTCTAGATAGTCATCTGGGTCATGTGTAGTCTTACTAATTTCATTAGAAAACTAAAAAATTATCGTTTTCTTTGGGGTCAATACATGAAAAAGTTTAGGAAGTAATGTTTGACTGTATAGACGCTGTCTCGCAAAAAGGCTTTGCAATAAAATGCTATCTAATAGTGGTGTTTCCATTTATATGGCTATATATTTACTCCTTATTATAACACAGTATTATTTAAAATAGACAAAGTAATTGTTTAACTTTCCATTTTCTTAGTCATCTTTCCATCATGATCCTCTGTTCATATCACTCTCAACTCAATTAGAATTTTTAATATTCTACAATGCTTTAATCATGTGACTAGAATAAGATTAGAAATATCTCCAGAATATTTATGTAAGAGGCCAAAATCAAATACAGATTTGACTAAAGTTAGTATTATCTATGTGTTTACCAGACTCTTGCTGAGAGTTCCTCTGTCTTCACTAAAGCTTTCAGGGTGCTTATGGAACTGACAGTTGCAAGGCTGCAGATGGCAGCAGGGACCAAAGCAATGGCAAAAGATGACAACTTATCTCAAAGAGGCACTAGCTGCCATAGCTTTGTTCTTTATTATTCTAGTCTTGAATCTAGAGTTAGGCCAGCAAAGGCAGCCCATGCAACACTAGGCAAAGATGTGCTCCCTAAGCAATTCCTCTGGCTATAAAAATGGCTTTGAAAGCTCAGGGCAAAGTTCCCTTTTAAAACTCCGTTGCATAATAGATTCCCCATCTCACATATTAATGTGAAAAAAACTGAAACCATAAAATCTTTTTTGCTTGTGCATATATTTTTAACAACACATGACCCACTACTCTAAAATAAAACTGTACCTAATTGTAACATACTATAGTTCTCCAATATCTGCTGTTTCACTTTGCACATTTGCTGTTACCCACAGTCAACTGCAAACAATAATATTAAATGAAAACTTCTTGAAATAATCATACATTATATATAATTTATTGCAGTAGTTGCTATAATTATTTTTCTTTATTATTAGTTATGTTTTAATGTCTTTTTATGCCTAATTTGTAAATTAAATTTTATCATCCATATTGATAGATAGGAAAAAGCAAGCATATACAGGATTTGTACTTTACGATGATTTCTGACATCTACTAGGAATCTTGAAAAGTGTCCTGTGGGGATGTAGGGGACTAATACACATTTTTGTATGCATCTCTCAGTCCCATTCATGGGCCAGCTAACACCTGAGCTAAGCACCATCTGGAATCCCATACTTCACAGTTTTACATTTATTTGTTTCTGTAAGATACAATGTTATATAATTTTTATATGTGCACATGTAATACATGTGTACATCTCAGTTGTTTGAGTTGTTTCTAAGTTAATAAAATGAGTTAATATTATGCTTTACTTTTCAGGTAGTGAGGTGGAAATTCTGAAATGGTGAATTACATAAGTGCTTTTATCCATAAAAACAATGAAAATGCTAGTACAATTTTCAAAATCACAGTTTTCAAAATTCAGGAAATTAATAATAACCCAATGAATTGGCTTATAAAAAATGTTAAACTTTGCTTAGAGCAGTTGGGCTTTTGGCTTTTTAACTTGATCTAGTACATTCTTCTACCTATAGCTCAGCAGCAGCCTTAAAAATCAGCAGCTTTCCAACCACAATAACTGAAAATGTAGCCCTGTACCCAGAGGGAGGAGAGTTCAGCCCTCCCCCAAAAGCACCCGCCCCAGAGCACTGTCACTATTTGACCCATTATACAATTCCTCAGGAAAGCCCCATTCACAAAGCATTATCATTATTTGATGCCACATAGAGCTCACTCAGCAGGAAAAGCCCTATCTCTAAGGCTTTTGTCAAAAACAATCAGCTGAAATTGATTAACAACATAGCTATTAAGTTTGCAATACCAGTTGAGCAAACAAGACTCCAGCCAAAAATTTAAAAGGAGGATCTGTAAAATAAGATGTTCATAGCATGTGATGAAAAGCTCCAGAGGATTTCCTGAGGATCTAAAACCCTGAATACTTGTGCAGGTTTAGGTGTACACCCAGGGAAGATCTAAGAGGGATCGAATCTCTTACTTGTATAACAACTTTGAAGCTCTACACAAGCAGAACATGAAGGCTAGGGCAGAATCAAACTACCTAAATATTGGAAGTGCACCAACCCAAAAACAAAGTCTATCACTAAAGATCCAAAGCTTTATTGACATATGTTCAGTCATTAGGTAATCACTAATCAAACTTCAGGGACCACACACAACAAAGAAAATTAACATTTAGGCTTTGTGCAAGATAGTCACTATGTAAACAGCAGCCATTTAAACATTATACCCAGTTAGGGGGTTGCAAAGTTTAGCTTTTGAAGCATTTAAAATTTCTAATGTGTGACAACAACTGAGACATGCAAAGACATACGAAAATACAGCCCATATAAACAAAAAAGAACCAATCAATACAACTGTCTAAGGGCCGGGGAGATGGCTCAGTGGAATAAGCGCTTTCCTGGAAAGTGCAAGGGCCTGAGTTCAATTCCCTGGTTCCACGAAAGAAAAAAAAAAAAAAGTCTGAAGAACAACTGTCTCGGAAGAAATTCAAATATTGGATTTAAGGCTAAGATTTTAAGTCAGCTATCAAAAGTATGTTCCAGGAACTGAAGGAATACATCTAAGAAACTAATGGAAAGTATGAAAATTTGTTGTTTATTCACACACTAAAGAATAATCAAGGGGGGAAAAAGGCATTATAAAAAGAAGCCAGTAAAAACTCTAGAGGTCAAAGGTACAATAACCAAGGAAATATTTACTACCGGGGCTGAAGAGACAGAAAATGGCAGAAGAAAGAACTAGCAAGTTCAAACATGTATAAATTAAGATTGCCTGCTCTGAGAAATAGAGAGAAGACAATGAACTAAATCTGTAAGAATTTGGAAAGTCTACAGTCAATATACAATAGGAATCCCAGGAGGACAGAAGAGGGGCCAGGGAGATGTCTCAGTAGAATAACCACGCTTAAGCGCAAGGGCCTGTGTTCAATCCACCACCAAGAAACACCAGGACAAAAGAGAGAAATACAGATTTTTTTGTCTGTGTCAACCATATGGACGAGTTATGGCCATTGCTTGACCAGTTTGCTCTCTGTGAGAGCCTGAGAGAAAGTATTCCCTCCATGTGACTCTCATTAGGCACACTATAGATCATCAATCGCCTTCCTCTGTGGCTCCATAATCTTGATCAGAAGATTTGGGGCACAACTGAGTTCCATAATGTTACAGTACAGGTTCTCCTATGTCCTGAGTCTTCACTGACCTTGAAAAGGTAGGACCAAAATGTTAGCTGAACTTGCGGCCTTTCTATTTCTCCAGTTTTTGATCTGTGAACTTAGGTTGTTAACCATCCAGAAGAGAAGCTGATTAGTACCCTGCAACATATGCTGTTCAGTTTGCCATAACTATCTGACTAAATTCTTTATAGTTGTTATACATTTCTATTTGCATTTCTTCTTTTGACTTATTATACTAGTGAGACTATACAATATTTGCACATGTGTGTTTGGTTTATTTCACTTATGAATATATGTTCAAGCGGCATCCACTTCAATATAAATGCTTCAAGTTTATCATACTTTATAGCTGACTAATATTCCATTATATACAAATCCATTATATACACACCTTTTTCAGTCATTCCTCATGTGACGGGCATCTTGGTTGTTTCCAAGATTTTGCTATCACAAATTGTGCTGCTATAAACATAGGTACACATATATCACTATGATATGATGTTTTCAGTTCCTCTGGGAAAATTCTCAGTAGGGGAATAACCGGTTTGAATGGGATTTCCAGTCCTACTTTTTTGAGGAGTCTCCACACTGATCTGCACAATGGTTGCACCAGTCTACATTCCCACCAACAGCGGAGA
>PVKA01025173.1:0-33273 GCA_004027165.1 Ctenomys sociabilis
AGTGTAACTGCATAGATTGGACTTGTAGTGATCCTCCTGTTTACAGCCACCCAAGTGCTGGGATTACAGGCATGTGCCACCATGCCTAGTCTGAATCGCTGTCTCAGCACACCCCCAGAGCAGAGCCAGCATGGCAGGCTGGGGATTGAACTCTTGGCCACTTAATCTGCCTATGCAGGCACTTTAATCTGCTAAGCTATTTGGCCAGCTCAGCCTTGTAACTCTTAATAAGCAGTCTTCTAAAGGGTAAGAAAGAACTACTAATAAGCCTTGCTTCATTGAGGAATGAAGTCATGATTTGGCTGTGGAATATTTTCAGTTCCTTCATCATCTCTTGATATTCAGCACTTGAACTTAATGGGAAAAAAAAGAACTTTTTCCCTGTTTTGCCATGGTTCTTAAGTTTCTTTGGTAGTCTTCAAGGGTCCTACCTGGTACTTCCCTGGCAGCAAGAATGATGCAGTGCTCAACAGATGAGGGTCACTGATTGCTGATTGTGGTTTGTTCCCTTCACAAATGATTAGATACACCAACCATCAAGATAAATTTCAGATGTATTAAGCAGATTTTTGTAGAATCTGAAAGTGTGGAAAAAAATAGAAGAGAATTTAAATGAATACAGTATTTCTTCTCTGGATGAACTAAAGTAATATATGATGTACACAGTGGCATACCACTCTGTCAGAAAGAAATATAAACCAGAGGCATTCTTAGGTAAATGGATGCACTCCTAGGCCACAATGTTAAGTGAAATAAATCAGTCACACGTTTCAGTGTTGCGCAGGGGCCATGCTAATCTTCTCTGTATCGTTCCAATTTTAGTATATGTGCTGCTGAAGCTTTTTCTTATATGAGAACCTCTATCTCTATCTTTCTCTTGGTCTCTGTATCTGTCTATGTCTCTCTCTCTCTATTGTAAAGTGGAAAATGCATACATAGAGTTGTAGGCAAATAAGTTAGATAAAAATATAGGCAGGCAGATAGAGTTAAGTCTTGGAAAGGGTCAGTGCTGAAGATGAGATACTTTGCAAGTGTGGGAGACAGACCCCTCACCTGTGGGCCTGATGCGGAAACATCAAAGAAATGCATTTACATTCTTCCTAAGGGTCAACATCAGGGATATTTATATTCCAAATGGGTATATATCACCTTGAGAAGTCCAGGAAGAGTCTTGAACTCAACCCCTTTCAGGGAAAGGCCCTGTTCTATATTCATTCCAGCTTGCTATGTGACGTGCTTCCCTATTTGATCCCAATTTAACCAATTTAATCTGAGTAATTATATTTGTTGTCTCATAGGTTGATTATAGTTTTGTCCCACCTTATGCCCACCTTTTGATTTCTCATTTTTCCACCTTGAACATTCTTCATGTCATGGATTTGCACTCTAAAAATCCTTAGCAAAGACAGGTTCTTGGCAACCCATTCAGTACCTCTTGTGTTTCTCTCTCTAAGACAGAGGCCTTCTTTCCTCCAGTGAATATATTCTGTTCTTCCATTGTTCCTAAAATCAATTCTTCAATTTTAGAGAACAAGAGCTCTTAACATATATATAGCAGGTTGGGAATTCCTTTCCCCATATCAATAGGAAGTAGGCAAATATTTTTCAAATGGTAGGAGAATAAGAGATGAAGTGATTAAGGAGGGAAAGGCAGTGGATTAAAAGAGTTGAAGAATAAAAAAATGGACAATGGAAAACAGAACATTTGCAAATGGAAAGGAGACCAAGAATTGTAAGGATGAGTAGGAAAAGAAAAACAAGACTTTTTAATCAAGTAAATTTTTTGAAACACTTTGGGTATACATAATGACCATATACATCATGGGGAATTTATACCTGTACATGATACATCTTAATTCATTTTTCCCCTTTCCCTACCCTCCTTTCAGCCTTTCTCGCCCTCATTTACAGATGCTTTCTTTCCAATTTTTTTTCTTTTCTCATAAAAAAGGAATTAGATGCATTATGTACATGCTGAAACTCCCCTCAATGAATGATATCATGATGTACCAAGGACATGTACTAATAAAAAAATTAAAGTAACAAAAGTGGTATATATTTGTATAAGCAGAAATTTAAAAAAACCTTAAAAATCAGAAAAAGGAATGAAAGTAAAATACAATTGAACAGCGAAATACAATTCACATTATGATAGTTTTCATACATGCAGCTGCTCAATGTCCACCTTCTCAGATAGTAGGACCAGACAAGCCTCCATGCCTCAGCTTTGGTGGTCCACGAGGCAGAGTTCCATAGGACCTGACCAGGACCCGACATCCACCTGACATCCGCCTCAGTTCTCAGATATGTTGCAAAATGTGCTTACCTAGTAAAATTTATTCATAAATCCAAGATCAGTGTGCATGTCATGTTCAGTCATTTGATGATACCTGAATAGTTGGGAGAACATTTGTATTGTCCACTGCCCTCACTTCAAGTCTGTTCTATCCTTTCCTCTTTTCCTTTCTTTCTTTGCCTTTCTTTCTTTCTTTCTTTCTTTCTTTCTTTCTTTCTTTCTTTCTTTCTTTCTTTCTTTCTTTCTTTCTTTTTCTTTCTTGTTTCCAGAAAACATCTCACCACATTGCTAAATCACACAAGCTTGACTCAAACTTGAGATTTTCCTGCCTCAGCCTCCCTGAGTGTTGGCAAGACAGGCTCCAGCTCTAAATTACTGTTTCAGCTACCACATTATCAATGAATGGCCTTTTCCTGGTCCTGTTTCATTGCTTTTTTCCACAGTTTTACTGATTTTTCAACATGGTCCCTGAAGTATAGTGCTTGCCAGTGTTTCCAAGCGCACAAAAATTGTGGTGTGTTACCGAAAACCATGGTGGTTAGATAAGCTTCAGGCATGACTTATAGCACTGGAGACCATGATTTTACTATTAATATATTATTTATGTATTTCGTATAGGGTCTCACTAGACTACACAGCTTGGACTCTTAGTGGTCCTTCTGTCTTAGCCTCCCCTGCACTGGGATTACAGGTGTACGCTACCATAACTGGTTTCAGTGGCTAGCACAGCACTGGGGCACAAAACATGCAGTACCAAGGATTGAATCTGAGTCCTTGTGCTTGCCAAATAGGCTCTTACACTTCTGAGCTATCTCCCAGGGCTTCCTTACTTTTCTGTTTGCTTTCATTTTGTGGTACTGGGAGTTGATTCCAGAGCTTTGACACTGAGCAGCATCCCTATTCTTTCTTTTTTTTGTGGAGACAGGATCTTCTTAAATCACTGAGTTCTCAGGCTGCACTCAAACTTGTTATTGTCCTATCTCAATGTTACAGAGTATTGGGATTACAAGTAAGCACTTACCTTTAAAACAAAGCATACATCTTTAAATAGAAAAATACTACTTCAAATTGAAGTTGCAATATTATTTGATTATTGTTGCCTTTCATAATAGAAAACAAAATGCTTAATACCATATGCCAGGGTCAGAAATTGTTTTGAGATTGGGATTCTTTTATATTGCTAATAGACTACATCGATATTGAAGATGTTTAGTGTTGTATCTATACCTATAAAATTGGAAAATGTTGCAGGGCTTGAAAATTTAACTGTGAACCATACCTCTTGAGGAAGTAGAGATTAACATTATTGATGTTCCTTCAATAACACTATTTATAAAAATCAAAACTAGAAATTAGCATGTATAGTAAGAGGGTAATTTATTATAGCTGGATAATGGGTGAAAGACTTAGAGAACTACTCAAGTGCTTTTAAAGAAGAGTTAATGACATAGGAAATATTTATTATTCAACAGATTATATAGGCATATATGATCAAAATAAAATTTTCCTAAAATTATATGTATAAGTATAGGGCTGGCCACATAGCCCAGTGGATTAAAGTTCCTGCAAGCATGTACAGGGCTCAAGTGTTCAATCCCTGGGCCTGTCCTGCTGGTTCCACCTCTGGGACACGTAGTGCCAGCAATTGAAACTAAATGAGGTAGCTTACGCCTGTAATTCCAGAGCTCGGGAGGCTATAAATAGGAAGATAACTATGAGTCCAATCTAGTAGTGAGACTGAACATCCTGTAGACCCTTTCTTAAAAATTCAGGAAAAAAAGAAGTTTAAGTGAAGTTGCAAATAAAGAAACTTGAACTGGGCATGGTGGCTCACTCCTGCATTCCCAGTACTAGGGATGCTGAGATAGGAAGATGGAAACAAGTTTAGGGTAGTCTGGATTATACAGAACCTTTCCTTTCCAGACTGGACTAAACTAGGTAGAGATACCCTATCAAATTAAAATAAGAAAGGCAGAGAAAGTTACTTGTGAGTGAAATTTATCAAAGATTTTTCTTAGTCTTCAAGTGTCATTACACTAGATTGTAAAGGTAATATGTTTGCAAGGTATTGACAATAGTTTTCCTTTGGGATGGGTATAAGTGAAAATTTCTAATATGTGTCCACAGAATTCAGGTATACTTTTATATTGTAATGTTCTTATGTTGAGATGAATAGAAGGTAAACAAAAATATTTCAAGAATTCTGATCATCTTGATGAATGAAGTACGAAGTGTGAACAATCTTTAAGTTAATAGGAAGATACTGGGGAACAGAAAGAAATATTTGGTGAGTGCTTGCTACATATTATAAAGTTTACTTAATTTTAACTAATGCACTTAAAAGCCCTTCCAACCTTAGCAGTTATTCCAATTTTTCAGTTGAGAAGTAATGAGGACCTGAAATATGGTTGGGTAAGGGAGATGGCAAGAAGTAGTAGTTGTGTAAATAAAATTGGATTATATGGAGGAAAGATGATACTCCCTAAGTCTTTTAACACCTCTTCCATGCCTATAAGTTCTCTTGCTTATGGAACTTCTTCTAAAATAGTCTCCAGCCACCATTAAAAACAAACAAACAAATGATAGGATATCTCTTAAAATGCTCTTGGAAAACTTTCGTGAACAATTAAGGGCTTCAGACCATGAGATATATCTTCTAAAATAGTAAATACACTCTTCAAATTTGTAAGTATGTGTCGATGCATACAGTATTCCTGGCGATTGCCTCCAGGGAGGTGAACCTGATAAGGGTGAGAGGAAAACTCATTTTCATTTTGTGTTTGTTGAACTGTGTCATACTACATGTTACTTACTTCAAAAGTTCAATAAAGTATCTTAGTTACTTTTCTTTCATTGCTGAGATAAAATACCCAAAGCCAAAGATTAAGGAAGAGAAGATTTGTTTAGCTCACAGTTTGTGGAGGTTCCAGTTATAGTCAGCTGGCTACAACACACTGTGGCATGGTTGAGCACCAACAGTTCAAGGTGGCAGAAGACAGCAAAAGCAGCAAGAATAAAAAGGCTTAGAATAAGACTTTTCCTCTACTATATTGTGAGCAGTCTACCTGTCCTCGGGCAGGTGTAGCACACACATCATCTCCTTGCATGTGCTGGGGATGTTTACAGAATCACTTAATTAAACTCCCGAACTTCTTACATTGACACAAGGAAAAAACCCTTACAATATCCTGGACATAAACAGCCAGTCTATAGAGTATCCTCTACACCCCAGGTGGGATGCTGTTATTCATTTAGTTAAATTCATAAAATTCTCTAGTTGATACAATGTTTCAAACATCATAAAAAGTTATTTAAAAACAGCTTAAAAATAAAATACATCAGAGCCAAAATAAACCTCTCATTTTAAAAAGCAAGTAAGAAAAAACTTCCTATCTTCCAATACATTTCCATCTCCTGTACTTTTACAACAAAATATCTCATGGTCTGGAGCCCTTAATTGTTCACGAAAGTTTTCCAGGAGCATTTTAAGAGATATCCTATCATTTGTTTGTTTGTTTGTTTTTGGTGGTGGCTGGAGACTGAACCAAGGTTTTCAACATCCTCAGCACCACTCCATATGAGACAGTCACACTAAGCTATTAAGTTGCCCAGGCTGGTCTCCATTGTGTTATTCCTGCCTCAGCCTTCCAGAGTGCTGGTATTGAATGTGTGCAGCACCACACTTTGATATCCTGTCATGGATAACCTTTTCTCAGCACTTTGTGTGAAAGTCAATGTGAAGATCAAAACGGGGTTGTCAAGTGTAAAATACTCTTGCAAAAATTAGTAGAGAAAAGAATAATATTAATTAGGAAAGTGAGACTATTATCAAAAGACTGTTTAGAACTCAGGTATTTCTTCCTACTTAAAATATTTTTATCCAAGTTAATTGGTCCATACCTATAATCCTAGTATGTTTGGATATTAAGGCAGGAGGATTACTGGTTCTAGCCTTGCCTGGGGATTGTAGAAATTTAGCAAGAGTCTATCTCTAAATAAAAGCATTTGGTGGAGGGACTGGTGATATAGAGCAATTCTAAATCCTTCAATTTAATCCCACGTGCTAAAAAAATTGCAGTGGTTGAGATGGAGTCCAGAGTTTTCCACATGCTAAGTCAACTGTAGGTTCAACCCTAGAATGTTCATATTGTGACTAGAAGATACTTAGGCCTTTGTTTAGAGGTAGAGGAGATGCCTAGAAAGAAGGACAGAAGTTGAAGATAAAGAAAAGGGGGATAAAGTTGAAGATAAAGGAAATAGGAATAGTAAAATTATCAGCTACATCGAGAAAGTTACAAATTGATGTCATTGTAGAAAACCGTCCAGAAATGAATGTGAAAGCCTGAAAACCTCTCTGCAAATTATCAGCTCCCTAACAGAATCCTGTGTAGCCCTTTTCAATGGCAACTCATCATAATTAGTCCTTCTTTGACTTCTGACATCTCTTACTCTTAGGCATTCATTTAACAAATTTTGAATAACTTTTAGGAGTGTGACTAAGCAGAGATCATGGATTGTGTGATTTAATTAAATGTACTAACTTAACATTCTCTGAGAGAATCTCTGTCTGAATAAGGGTACTTGAATACAGATGTTCTGATGGATTAGTCCAAGTATGTGGATTCTGACAGAGCCGATATAGTGCTTGGTTCCTAGTAGGTGTTCAGTAAGTGTTTGTGACATAATTCGTTTATTGAGCACCTCCTATCAGTCAAGCACTGTGCTAGCTCTGGGACCACATACATAAGTAAGGCAAGAACCTCCCTTTTGAGGTGTTTAGATCTAGTGGTGATCACAGTAGTTTGATAATTTCCATGACTGAGATACAAACAGGGGTAGGAGAAGATAAGGATACAGGTACAGGAAACTCACGATACAGAATTAGATTGCAGTGTGTTGAGGGATAAATATAGAAAAAAGAAATGAAGAGAATGAATGCAGACTATGTGTTCAAAAAACTTAGAAATAAAAGGCTGCAAAAATGAGACAAGGTTGAACTGTTTCTTGAATGAGAGATGTCTGAGGAATAAAAAGAACTATTAGAAAGAGAAAACATAAAGATTCAAAATCTAGGGCCATGAAAGATGGTAAGAGCTCTCTAAAGATACGGGAGGAGTTAGGAGTGGTAGATTACCAGGAACTCCAAGATGAATTTACCTTTGGTACTTAGAATGCTCAACATGGTCGTGCATGCCTCTAATCCCAGCATTACAAGGAATTGAAAGAAAAAGATTACAAGCTGAAGCCTCATTTGGGCAAGGCAGTGAGTTGGTGAGACTATCTCAAAAGTGGGGAAAAAAGAAAAGTTTGGGGATATAGCTCAGTGCAAAGGCCCTGGTTAGAACCAGTGCCTCCTTCTGGCTCTGTGTCTTAAGTGGAAATCTTCACGTCATGCATTTACATTGCCCCATACTTGTTGCTGAACTCAGAATCATCTGGAGAATTCCAGGAAAATCAAACCCTTATGTTTTCCCCTGAGGCAAAACTTTGTCTTTCTTATTACCTTAAGTGCCTGAGTTCCATTAACCACTTTCTTTCTTTTTTTTTTTTTTTTTTTTTTTACCCTGGTGAAAATTAATACCATACTGTAGGAAGGTAAAGTCAATTGATCTCCAGTCCTAGGGATAGTATCGGACCTTGGTTGATATGTAATGGAAAAAAAGTGAGGAAGAACAGCTTTCTGACACTGGAATACATCTCTACCAGCCAAAATACTGCTGTTGGCTAGGATTCTGGACCTGAAACAATATTACAACTCTTGCTGGGATAGAAGGGATTTCTTTCTTGGAATGATGGGGCATCTTTTCTTAAAGAATGTCATAGCTGGATTATTTTGTAAACAGATGGGATGCTAATGAAAGGAATATGTTGAAGGCCTTCGGTGGATCTAGAATGATTTTCTCTCCCTGGCTCCAAAAGTAATCCAGTTTTGTCCTAGGTAACAGTCTGTTTAGCTCCTGGTATCTATCTAAATTTATGGCAACAGCAGAAACTCTCAGATGACTGAATCACTCCATCACAAGGAGCTTTCAGAAGTCATTTAATTCATTCTTTTTTCCCCAACGCTCTAGCTCCAACACAGAATTATACCTGAAATGAGTTCAAATTCTGCATTTGTTGGGACTTGTAAGCAAAGGCTCTAATAACATTTCTCTTTCCATTAAGGAAAACTGAAGCACCAAATCCAAAAACTTATTGGGGGCTCAACCTTACTTTTCAGCTTGACCTGCACACTGAGTTTGACTCGGTACACAAACTTCTGAGAAAACTTATCTGGACAATAATTAGGTACTTAAGATGAGAGAGCAATGACAGAATAGAGTCTTCAAGTAGGTCAGCTGAGTTCTGAAGCTACTGGGCTCTTATTTGTCCTTTCTACTTGCATGACTATTTCACTCTCACAAGGTCTTTCTCCCTGAGATACTTAGGTCTCATACATTTCTTACTTCTGGTTCTCATTAGGTACCTGGGTTAATGAGAAGAGAACTCAGGAATATAAACACATATTTATACGAACTGTGTAGATGCTAGTGTTATTCCACTCTAATCTGGTTTAGGCAGGATGTCTGTGGGCTTCAGGTGGGCTAGTCCAAATTAGTTGGATCAAAATGATTGTGAAAATGACTACCAGATAACATTTAATTTCGTTACAATTCTGTCTACATGCTAAACGATATAGTTGATAGTGTCTCTGATGATAACCAGAATGAACCATAAAAGGAGCAAAAGGATGTGATGTCTAAATTTCTGGACAATCTGTCTGTTAGTAGAAAAAACATGAACATTCCTCTACTTTAGTACCCCATCCCCCCATTTTGTCTATGTTTATAATCTCTTTATCATTTATTGGTGACTTGGGGGGGAGAACTTCTGCCGCCCAGTTGGTATTACTGGTTCTACAATTCTGAGAGGAAAATAGAACATAGATTGAGATAAGAACAATTCATAAAAGAAACAGATTTGGTGCCTCTGATGGGACATGGTATCATCCATAATTATCCATCTTCTGAAACATTTTTTGTATATAAGAAATTAGTAATCAATAGTGAAGAAACTTTCAGATGTTGATTTTGTGTGTTTTGTGGTCTCTGTAAGTAAGGCTGGAAGATTTGCCCAGAGAGAGATGCATTGTGCAGTATACCCGAGTATACCGTCCTCTGGTCACAATTTGCATCTTGTAGTGCCATCAGTATCTGGTGGAAATCACAGGAGCCAATGAAAAAACCTGTCATTCTCACTTTCAGATTTGTAGAGTTGGCTTCTGAGTGCTCAATAACTGAAACTTGGAGGTCAGACCTAAGGAGAGTAAAAGGGCTAACAGGACCGCCAATATTTTGGTCATTGGACTACAAGGTGAGCTATGATCAAAGGAACAATGTGATCTCTTAAATGATCCCCAGAATTGGTGAGTCACCTGACCTCCAAATCATGAGAGATTTTGAGCACTCCAGAGAGTAGGAGTACTAAGTGCATGCAAAGAGTGAACCATTGGAAAGGGGAGTGTCTGCAATGCTGCCACAGGAAATCAAATGGTCAGTGAGACCTTGACCATTCCTGGAAGATTGCACAGCTGATAGAGAAGCAAGGCTGAAAGGGGCCAAGGGTCTCCTCACAAGACCTTAACAGTAATCCTTGAAGTGTCTCAGAGGATCTTAATAGTTGGAAGGGAAAGGTTTGTTAGTGACTTGTGTAAGGGCTACCAACTTGGTTTTGAACACCCAGCAGGGAAACATAATGAAAAACAAATATAATAATGGGGTTGTAAGAAAAGTCAAAGAACAGATTTTGACTAACAACTAAAGGGGAATGACTGTGACTGTTTTGACTGGTGTCAGCCTTACACAGATAACTACAACAAGGACCTTACAAAAAAGGAAAGTTATGCATGATTGCCTGATAATATCTGGCAAACTGGTAGAGGTGGTACTTACCTATAACTATAAGGAAGTTTAAGGGTAGCCTTGACACTGTCATAGGAAATATATAAGAAAACAAAAGAAAAAGAAAAGAAAAGAAAAGAAAGATTGTTTCAGGTTACAAACTTACACCAAGACTACCATAACTTTACATATACATTCTGTAAGGATGATTGTCTGGCAACTGCTTATTCTATCTCAGGCTGAAGCCACTTTTGTTGTTAATCATTGTGACCAAGAATTAACATTATTTTGAGTTTTGGCAGTTACAGAAAGGCTTATAATTATATCGTATTGTTATTATATAGTGTTTTTAATTAATAGATAATAGGTATAGTTTTAGTTGCTTTTAGTATGTTCCACTTTAGGGGAGAGGAAGCCCCTAAAAGATGAGTAGGTGATGGTCATTTAAAGCACAGAGGAAAAGGAGGTGGAATCCCTGGAGCCTTCAGTGAAGAAAATGAAATAGAGTTGGATTAGAAAGCACTTGATTTGGGACTCCAAATACTCTGCAGCTATTGTAAGACCTAATGAAAGGCTGGGGACATGGTACATGTCTGTAGTCTCACCTACTCGAGAAGCTAGGGCAGGATGATCTGAAGTTCTAAGCCAGTGAAATGCCTTGTAGCTCACTGGGATCCCCTGTTGAGCATGTTCAAAGCCCTAGTTTTAAGTACTCAAGCAAACAAACAAATGAACAAGTAGGAAGTTATTTGTGGTATAGTATCTAGGGAGAAAAGCTGACACACCTCAGTGGTTGTTAGCAGTACCTGTGGCATCTTAACTAGCAGAAAGCATAACAAGCCTGCCATTACATGACTTAGGCACCTTTGGGTTAGGCCTTTTGCACCTTGTGGTGCTCAGCAAGTACTTTAGGCCTAATATAACTCCCAAAAGACACTTGGCTTTATTAGGCAAAAGCACTGCATGAAATCTAATCTATGTTAATAAATGACGTAATGTTCAAAGTGTTGATTATCAGTATAGTAAGTTTTTTTGCCCACTTCTGTACTCCATATTTAACAGTTAAATATGATTATTGTTTTATTTTACATACTAATAAATGATCAGAACAAAGGGGCACAAAATAGCAAGGGCTTTGAGGTAGGGTGCCATCTCAGTTATATTTCTTGTCAGTTGAATAAAATACCAGACACCTGTAGTTTAAAGAAGGAAAGGTTTATTTTGGCTCATAGTTTGTAGAGATATCAGTCTGTAACCATCTGTCTCCAAGGCAGTATGGCATAGCACAAGGGCATAGTGAGGAGAGTTGCATTTAGCATAGTAGTAGAGAAGCAGTGGAGGAATATAGATCTAGGGAAGGAGATATACCTTTCCTGATCATGCCATAGTGGCCTACCTTTTCCAGCTGGATTCCATTTTCTAACAGCAAGTCAGTTATGATGCCTCTGTACTCTTAATCACCTTGCAAAATCCTGTCTTCTCATAATTAAGATTTTTGGGGGTGCTGCCCAGGTATAAGTAATAACAGGTACAGAGATAGTCAGCCATGAGAAGTCCAAATTCCGAGATCTACTAGCTCTTTTGAGGATGCATCTTTTAGGCTGTTATGGTTTGTATCTTCAGTGTCCAATAATCACATAGGAGTACCTGTAGATATCTTGATTTGGCTTTGTATCAGGCTAAGTTCCTTTTTATGCTCTACCCTGTGGTTTATAGTAATTCTCTGAACTCTAGAATTAAGCATCTTGCTTCTTTTTAAGGTAACATGGCACAGAAAAAATTACGGGTGATTATCATATTCTTTTATTTTTATATAAATGCCAGTAGAACTATAAGAAATGAGCCTCGGGAAGCTCTTGAAAGAATCAACAACTGGGATCAACCCTTCTTAAGGAGCTTCTGCATGTCCAAAGAAATTGTCAACAGAGTGAAAAGACAACCCACAAATTTTGAAAAAATTCTAACTAATAAGGAATCAGACAGAGGACTACTGTCTAGAATATATAAAGACCTAAGATATAACAGGGCCCTCAAATTTAAAGACCCAATTCAGAAATGGGCATCTGAGATGAATACACACTTCTCAGAGGACGAAATTAAAGAAGCAAATAAATATATGAAAAAATGCTCCACATCGCTAGCCATTCATGAAATGCAAATAAAGACAATACTGAGATACCATCTCACTCCATAAAGAATGGCTATCATAAGGAAATCAACCAACAACAAATGTTGGAGAGGTTGTGGGGAAAAGGGAACACGTCTCCACTGCTGGTGGGAATGTAGACTGGGACAACCATCGTGGAGGTCAGTGTGGAGACTCCTCAAAAGAGTAGGACTAGAAATCTCATTCAAACCAGCTATCCCCCTACTGGGAATTTTCCCAAAGGATATGGAAACATTGTATCACAGAGATATATGTGTACCTATGTTTATAGCAGCGCAATGTGTGATAGCAAAATCTTGGAAACAACCAAGATGTCCATCACATGAGGAATGGTTGAAAAAGATGTGGTATTTCTCTATAATAGAGTATTACTCAGCTATTAAGAATGATAAGGTCGAAGCATTTATACTGAAGTGGATGCCACTTGAACATATACTCATAAGTGAAATAAACCAGACACACATTTGTAAATATCATATAGTCTCCCTAGTATAACAAACAAAAAGCAGAAATACGAAAGGAAACGTATAACAACTAAAATCAATTGAGTCAGATAAGGCAAAGTGAATGGCATATGCTGCAGGATACTAATCAGCTTTTCTTCTGGATGGTTAACAACCTAAGTTCATAAATCATAGTTGGAGAAACAGAAGAGCCACAAGGCCAGCCAACATTTTGGACCTAGCCTTTCAAGGTCAGCGAAGACTCAGGACATAGGAGAACCTGTACTGCAACATCATGAAACTCAGGTGAGCTCCAAATTTTCTGAGCAAGGAGATTCTGGAGCCACAGAGGAAAGAGATTGAAGTTCTATAGTGTGCCTAGGGAGAGTCACATGAAGAGAAAACTTTCTCTCAAGCTCTCACAGAGAGCAAACTGGTCAAGCATTGGCCGTGACTCATCCACATGGATGACACAGACAAAGGATCTACAGAATAATGTACAGGACTACAAGATAAACCCTGAGAAGACTTCACTGACCACATAGGAAATATTAAGTTCATGTGTTGGTATATAAGTCTTGATTTATCTAGGTCTTAACCATCCAGAAGAAAAGTATAAAAATGAAGTATACATCGTGGGGCCATAATATTAAGCTGAGCTGTAAATAGCTATGGTCGACAACTTCTTTGAATCACTATTGTTGTAGAATTCTGGACTGTGTTGGATTGTGGTGTCGAGTTCAAGCACCTAAGTTTGTTGAATGACAATAGAGTGCCCACTTTTGAGAGGTGTAGACAAAGGAAGGGTTGTAGAAAGAAAAGATCATGATGTGTGTGTATAGACAGTACAGTTGGGATAGATAACGCTGTGCTTCTACATAATTCTATGAGAGGCAAGATCTACACTAATGGTGATTGGACAGGATATTATGTCGGCTTCTAGTACTATGGTCATCCACTAGGAAAATAATTATTGAATTTTTGATATAACTCAGTTATAAAAAATAAGATAAGTAAACAGCTACACTCTTAATTTACTGATAAGAGACATCTGCTATAATAATGTCTGTAAGTATAATATCATGTATGCACCTGATATGATACCAAAACATTATGAAAACAGTTTGCAATGTATTAATTTATCGAATGTGTCTTATTAAGGTGTCTTGAAACTGTCTGATTGACATTTGTAGTTCAATAAAATAAAAAATAAATAAATAAATTTTTAAAAAAAGAAATGAGCTTATGGATTTTTAGAAAAAACTGTTTGGCCCCATAATCAAATTGCAACCATTTCTATGCAAGATAGTTGGAATGATTAAAGAAACCCTGCCAAACATTACCTGGTATCACGTCCCTCTTCTTGGCAGTTGGGATTTAACTCAGAGAACAATGAGCTACATTCTTAGCAGTTTAATCTTCTTTTTCTGAGACAGTGTCTTGCTAAGTCACTTAATTGCCTAAGCTGTCCTCTACCTAGCAATCTTCCTATCTCACCCTCCCACGCAGTGCAATTATAGGTGTACATCATTACGCTTGGCTTGTTTTACCTCTTTGTATTCCTTAATTGTTATCCACTTTCTCATGTTCTTTGGCCTGTACATCTTCAACTATTTGATATCATTGTTAGGAGAAAGATTAGCGGCCATTAAGTTATAAAAGATAGGGATGTGAACCACTAGTTTTCTGATCAGTTACCAAACCTATTTAAGATTGTCTACAGAATTTTTCCTCCTATAATAAGTTTTTTATTAACACCCAAACTCAGCTGTAAGAATTTTCAGAAGATTGAACATCACACTTAAGCATGCTTCAAGAATGAGAAGTGAAAATAAGAAAGTAAGGATCTTTGAGTACAGGTCCTCTTCAGGTAGGGTAACAACAAAAATTGGTTGCATCTAAGTTGGCTGTAACAGTGACCACCAGATAACCTTTGCTTTTATTATAATCCTATCTGCATGTTAAATTGTCTCCATTCCTAGCTCTATGACAGTGGATAATGTCCATGGTGATGATAAGAAAGAACCATAACAGGAATCAAATTAAGTGGTGACTGAATTCTTGGAAAATTTCCACCCATATTCAAAGAAAGCATAATAATGATTTCCATTTATTAACCTACCTCCTCCCTCATTTCTTTTACTCTGCACCTATCACCTCTTCTGTAGTGAGGGGAATAGTTGATTTATAAGTTTGTCTCTCTCTTCTGCTATTCTTAGCCAAGAATAAAAGTCTTCTTTACTGCTGGATCTGTAATTGGTTTTCCATGCTGCAAGGGAGGAAAATACCTAATTTAGGGCCAATAATTGGTAGTAGTTAGGTGAAAAGAAATCAGACTTGTAGAGATCCACCTGTGTTCAGCCTCCCAAGTGCCGACAAGGTAGCTTAGTGGACGAAATACCTATTTAGGCAACTGCAGGTCCTGGGGTTCCATCTCTGGCACCATATGCCATTCTGGCCCTACCCTCAGGTAGGCTGAGCTAGTGACAGGGTCCAGGCATGGTGGAGCATACTTGTAATCCCAGCACACGGGAGGCTGAAAATAGGAAGATCACTATGAGTTTGAGCTTTGTGGTGAGATTCTGGGGGTGGGGAATTAACCAGGAAATCACAATAAAATAAAGTATGGACTTTAGTTAAAAATTGTAAGTCATAAAATAGTACGTACAAGGTTTACTATTTGCAGGAAATACATAAAATGAATGAGAGGTGTTAATTATAGGGAAAATGAGTATTGAGTACATTGAATCATTTGGAATATCTTTATAACTTTTTTATAAATGAAAACTATTCTAAAATAAATAGATAATTTCAAAGATTGAAAGAGGAAAGGCAAAAGGGAAACATGATAGACTTAAGAAATATTTCAGAAGATGTTTTAAATTAAAGAAAATAATAAAGGAAGAGGAAAACACAAGTTTAACCATAAATTTTACAAACATTAACTTGGATAAATGTACTGTTGATTTCTACTGGTTTGTTGAAAGGAACATTTAATGCTTAGTTTTTTCCTTACTTTTAATTTTTTGACCCATTTTGTATGCTTATATCTGGTAATTTGAACAGTTAATTTGAAGAAAACAATATGGAATATAACAACCATTGTTGAATTCCTATCTTTTGTTTAGTGAAATTCTGTACCAATTTTAATGGTTTTTAAAAATGTATTTAGTAAAGGGTCTACACGGCCTCACTCTGTAGATTAGATTCATAGAGATCTGCCTGTGTTCAGCCTCCCAAGTGCCGGGATTACAGGCTCGCGCCAACACTCCCAGTCTGAATCGCTGTCTCAGGGCACCCTGGGGGTGGGGCCAGAATGGCACACAGGCAATTGAACCCGGCTCCTGTGTCTGCCTAAGGAGGTTCTTCACTCTACTGAGCTATTTGGCCAGCCCTTTTAATGCTTTTTAAATTTTTTATCCTTTTTCAAAAATAAAATACAAATTAAAGCCCCCCAAAAGAAACAAAACAAAAGAAAACATAAAACCCCAACCTTGAGCAAAATACCTAAAAGGGAAAAGTTGAAACCGCAAATTCAGCAAAGTAAAAATTTATGATAAAATATAAAAAATGTTCATAGAACAAATAACTTTTAATAAGAAAAATAGAAACAAATACAAGCAAATCAAAATGAAAAACCTCTAAAATATCAGACAAAAACCAAACTCAAGTATCTGAAAACATACACAAGAAAATAACTTCTAAACAGGAAAAAGAGCACTTTAAAAATACAACATAGAAAAGAAAAAAATGAGAAAGAAATTGGAAAACATACTAAAGCACTGTAAAGGATTGACTAGAATAAATCCTAATGATAAAATCCAAGAATAAGTAAAACAAAAAATAAAAAAAGGAATTAAAAGGAAAGTAACAAATCTATCACATTAAAAAAAGAAGTTTGGAGTTGTGGTGGTACAGGCTTATAATTCCAGCACTTGGGAGGCCTACTGAGGCAGGAAAATTACTATGAGTTTGAGGCCAGTCTTCACTATTTGTAGTGTGACCCTGCCTGAAAAGGAAAGTGATACAATTTCTTTGGTGAGTGTGTGAGAGAAAAGCACCTGTGAAATATGGTTGTCTCCAGTGACATTTGAGAACTATTGAAAAGAATGAAAAGGTACTAGAACTGTAACACAAGCAGGCAGACATTTAAGTGGCTCACTACAATGACATTAATTGTTTCGGCAGCAAGTGACTATTTTATCCAGAGCTCTTGAATTAGTTTTATTTTATCAGGGTCTAAGAGATAAACATTTATTGATGGACCAGGTTTAAGGTAAATATTGGGCTTTTGCCTGTGAAGAGAAAAAGCTACAAGTTTCTTTTTCAAATGTTATGTTAGGAATAAACATTTCTGAGTGGGCCACAGTTAAATGATAACTAGATAGTTTCTCTTACTATTTTGTTGAATTAGGCCCTGAAGTTGCTAACTTTCAACTTACTAAAAAAAAAAAAAAAAAAAAAAAAACCAGCACATTATTCTTGCCCTTGTGAAGGAGTACAGGGAAGCTGAGTATTTCAAACAGCTAGAATCTCGTATATAGCAATATTCTTAAATGCATTCAAATCTGGACGTTGTATATATTGTTTTTGTTGTTAGTAATTGTTCTACATGTTTGGTTTAGTATAATGTTAAAATCCATTTATATGATCAGATTCAATATCAATTCAGTCCTGGTGGGAGGTGGGAAAAAGAAACATTTTAAATTCATGAGTCAAGTGAGAATACTTGGGTATGTATTTTGACATACAGATTCATCTTCTGGACTAGAAGTGATAGCAACAGGTGGCTACCTGATATGATAAGACTTTTGGAAATATAGCTCTCAAAATTGGTCAAAAAAATAAAAATAAGGAAAAAATTAAGTATTAACTGTTCCTTTTAATAGACCAGTAGAAATCAGTAGTATACTCATCCAAGCTAGATGTTTGCAAAATCACATCATTGGGTAGCCATCAGCCAGAGACCTCTATATTTCCAGCCACTTTGTGTAATCCTCCTGTATCAAGCTTGATACCTTTTTGGGTCTAGAACCTACAGTGATGATGCTGAGCACTTTGTTGGCAAATAGCTTGCATTACAATGTCATTTTCTAGCTAATGATTGGTTATATTCAGAAAATGAGTTAACAGCACATAGGATGGAAATGTAGACCTGCAAAAGGATTATGAAATACAGAAGAAATTCTGAGATTTATTACTGGCAGAATGCCATATAAACAAGAGATTTTAGGCAAAGTCACTTAAATTCTCTGAGCTTCTTCATTATAGTGAGCCTACCTCAGAGAAATTCAGTATCCACATTTTCCATGTGATGAAAACTTGACTTAAGCTGCAAATAAAAAATAATAATATAGGGCCTCCTAAATAGTTCAGTAGATTAAAGAGCAAATAGGCACAGGGGCTGGGGGTTTGATCCCCAGGCCTGCCATTCCGGTCCCACCCCTGGGGCACACTGAAAAGGCAATTGAGACTGGGCATGCTGGTGTGCACCTATAATCCCAGTGCTTGGGAGGCTGGAAATAGGCAGATCATTATGAGTCCGATCTATTTGTGAGACCCTGGACACCCTGTAGCTCCTTCCCTGAAAATACAAAAAAAACAAAACAAAACAAAAAAAAAACCTAATATATATTGAAAGAACTATTGCCTGATATCAAAATATGGTATTTGATATTATCATAACGAAAACCAGAATGAGGCATTGATCTCAAGCCAGTTTGACCTATTGTCCCACATCCCAGACAAACCTTATTTCTAATATAATGTTCACTACAAGCCACTCAAATGGCAGATATTGGACTAATCTAGTGTTTTTCACAAAGCAAAAATTTACCCAAAATATTGATATATAACATAGGTCTGACAGTTTATTATTTTGCTAATTGAGGACGTTGTAAAATAATAGTTACTATGTAATTATCATTTATCATAAAAGGGACACTTTAAGATTCAAAAAATGAAAAATATATAATATTAATTAAAAGTTTAAAATTGTTAAGTTTTTTATTAGTACATACTTATAGTACATAACTGTCTCAGTTACTTTTCTGTTTTTGCTGTGACAAATACCTGACACTCAGAATTGAGGAAGGAAAGGTTTATTTAGCTCACAGTTAGTGGAGGTTTCAGTCTATACTCTGCAGAGCAAAGAGCAACTTTTTACAGTGGTAGAAAACAGCAAAAAGCAAGGGGATGGGCAGCAGCTGAAGCTTCTAGCTAACTTCTTTCCCCTTCTTCCACTGTAATGCAGATTATTTTTCCCAGGGCCATTGTACCAAAATCTGTAATCCCACCATTGGATCATTAATTAATTACAAATTGTAGAAGCTGCCCCAATGACTGCATGAGGCTTTAGGGGGAACAGCTAGACAAAAAGCATAAAAATAATGTTTACATGCCATGTGGAGCATTGTTGTATGTGTGCATAATACTTTTTTTTTGGCAGAACCGGGGATTGAACTCAGGCCCTTGTGCTTGTCAGGCAAGTGACTATTCTACTGAGCCATCTCACTGACCCCTACATAATAAATTTTAATTCCTTTTTTCATCCTCTTTCCCTTCATTCCCTTGCACTGCCTAACCATCTCTTGGTCAATTTTGGTTTTCTTTCTTCTTTTTTTTTTTTTTTTTTTTTTTTTTTTTTTTTTTTTTTTTTTTTTTTTTTTTTTTTTGCGGTTGCTTGGTTTGAACTAAGGACCCTGCCTTTTTCTTTTTTGTATGTACCTCTTTTCATCTCCTTTCCCTCCACTCCCACTCTCATGCCTTTATCTTTCATTTCCTTCCCTTTTGAGAAAAATCCATTTCCTTACATCTTATTACCTGTATTTTATTTTTTTCTTTGTTTAAACTTCAGGTTTATAAAACAATTATTGATTTTGTCACTTTTGGTTAGACCAGTGAAACACATGTTATGAAATAATATTTGTGAATCACCCTACTAGATCTAGATTCTAATCTTCATTCACTCTTCTATTAACCATGTTTGGTTGCCATTTGGGATCTCAATTTTCTCACCTCTAAAAGAGGGATAGTTAGATTTGATAAAATCCACCATCTTTTCCAGCTCTAGCATCAGAACTTTGGGACTTTTAGATGTTTCTAGTCTTTAGAGTGTGGATTTGTGTTGGTAACCAACTTCACTTGTTAATACTGAATTCCAAATCAAATAGTACATGGCACAAAGCATTTGTATCAGCTATGATGTGGACATAAGGATTTTTCCGTTTTTTATTCTTTGCATTTCTAGGCAAAGGGTTTACCTCAGAAAGTTATTTTTCAGTGTTCCCTACAATTACTGCTTTCTTTTCTTTTGCTATAGTTTATGTGTTCTATTTCCTTTCTGTATTGTTCATTCAAGGAATCCATCATATTTCTGATCGCCTCAATTTTTTATCCATGTCTTCTTTAGAGGTAGTTATTAATTCTTTTTCTGCAGTGTTCCTTCCAAGTTGGGTTTCCTCTGTATATTTCTGGACTTGTTTCTGTATTTCAGATGCTATGACTCCAAAGAAGTCTTTTTTTTAAAAGAATTCTTTTTTGATTTCAGAACTTATTTCTGCTTTGAGTTCCTCATGATCTTTTTGTTGTTGTTTCTTTGCTTCAGATGCTGTTAATTCATATATATCAGCTGCAATAGTGCTCTCTGCACTTGTTCTGGGTGAGCATAGTTTTACCACCCTATGTTTCTGGAATTCATTCTTTATTACATGTACTATGTATTCAGATATTTCTTTTTTAATTTGGGGGATTACTTCTCGTTTTATTTCCTCTATAGCTTTCTGCTGCTGCTCCTTTGCTGCTGTATCTGTTAATTCATTCATTGCAGCTGAGCTAATATCCTCTGCCCTTCCTGGTGGACTTAAGGTCTGGGATTTCATTTTCCCCTTCTCTTTGTCATTTTGTATAGCACTGACCTTTGACCTTTGGTGTAGAGCTTTGGTGCAGCTATAACCTTAGCTTGTTATGAGATTCGGGTGCCAGTCTATTAAGTTTGAGATTATCCAGGTATGCCTATCCTAGATCTAGCTGTTGTGTTCAGTTCCTTTTTTGCTGCAGCTCCTTTGGTTCCCCTCTATTGGTTCCCTGTTCAGGCGAGCACGAACGAAACTGGGATGTACAGCAAGTAATGAAACTTCCCCGTCTTAGCTGACTTTGGGGCGAGGATCCAGAAACTTACCAGGGTGATCCCTCCTGTGTGAGGCAGGTCATTCCCCAGGTGGGCGGGTCTGGGCTTTGGTGGGTCTTCTGGGCTCACAAAAGGATAGTGGATGATCTTATTCACTGAGTAGGCTGTACTGGATTGGCCAGCCTGTGCTGGGTCCTGGTCTACAGGCCGTAACCCGAGAAGGCTGGGAAAGGTCCCTCTGGTGCAGTGGGCCTGGAGCCCTCAGTCACAGGCCAGGCTGTGCTGGGTTTTGGTCCTTGGCGTGGGACAGAGGATTGCTGAGAAATGTCCCTCCGGTGTAGCAGGCTTGGAGTTCTCACTCCAGGCCGACCTGCACTGGTTCTGGGGCTGTGGGGTCGGACTGGTAATCACCTGGAAATGTTTCTCTGGCACCGTGGGCCTGGAGCTGTCACCAGGCCACGGGGGGTGCGGGGGCAGGGAATCCCTGGGAAATATCTCTTGGGCATGGTGGTCCTGGAGTTCTACACTCACTGAACTTTGATGCCCAGAGAATCGGGGAAATTCCCACTCATTCACCAGGCTTTAGGGCAGGGGATCCGGGGAGATGCTGGTGAGTGGGTCCTGAGGTTTCAGGCCAGTCACTGACTTGAAGGGCTTGCGGGCGGGATCGGGTAGCGTGTGTGGGAAGAAGCCAATGGCTCTCCCTCAGACTCACCACACTCTCACTGATCTGGGAAGCCTGGTGAGTTGTGCAAATTCCCACTCACTGGGAGAGCTTTGGGAGGGATCCAGGAGGCCGCTGGAGTCAGCCGCTGTCTCAGGCTGGTTTCTGGCTGGGTGGCGTGGACAGGATTGAGTAGGCTGCTGGAGTGGGCCGTGCTGTCTTGGGCGGTCTCTGGGGCTGGGCAGGCGTGGGCGGGAATCGAGGAGGATTCTTTTGCTATAGTTTAGCCCCCACCTCCAGTCATGGAAACTTAAAGTCTTCTTGCACTTTTCTGGTGTTTGTTTGGGCTTCATTGCTGTATGAAAATTGTTATTTGCTTGTGTCATTCCTTTCTCTTCCTTTTCAATCCCTAATAAGTACTTTCCATGAATGATTTCCTATTTATTTATTTTTATCCCTTTAGACAGAAAACATGACCTCAGCTGCTGGCATGGTCTGTAAATGGCATTATCTGAATTCTTGGCAAAAATCCCAAAGGGCAATGTTGGTTTCCAGTTGCCTTTAGGTAGCTGAAAGAAATATAAAATTAATTAGCAACATAATTGTGGTCTTTACCTGCCCCATAAAAATGTGTTTGTACTAGAAAGTGCTTTTTGACAAAAGTCCTACTCTGCTGTTTCAAGAAGACTTGGAGTTGAAATGAAACATTTTGAGCAAAGTGGTCATTTTATTGGCAACCATAACTGTACTAGTCCTGGGTAAGAAATACAAGAATAAATTCAGAACTGCAATGCTACTGTCTTGGAATTTAAGATGAGTTTGATCTGAGTTTGCATTATGAGACCCTATGTCTCCAAAGATGTCATTGTAATTCCTTGCCTCTGATTCCTCCCATTAGAGATTTTTTTTCTGCATTTTATTGTGTGACATCTGAAGAATGGCCATTGGAAAAAAATGACACTCCGAAGCAGCCCAAATTATGTTTGGTTCCTTTTAATTTAATTAAAAATAAACCAAAATGATAAAATCTAAAAATCAATTTGTATTCACTTCCTCTAGTTCTTCACTGTTTAGTGCTTTACATTATGTTGTCTCTTGAAGACCTGAGCAGTGTTCCTATCTCTGTGAGCCATATACTGCCCATTCCTGACCGTGCTCCATTGCCCATCTCCATGTTTCATTGCTCTATAGCTCCATCTTTATAGCCTTGGGTAGTGTGAGCATGGCACAGTGCAATTCTGGATTTTTCCAGCTATACTGTCACTGGGAAAAAAACAACTTTGAAATAAAGCTGGGGACCTGCCAGGAAACTGAAAAGGGGTTACTAAGATGATATTTTTCATAGCACAATTGATGTTTTGCTAGCAGAGAGTAACAGGTCACTTGGAATCTGAACTGCTTTGCATTTTGGATGAAATTGCAAAGTTGGCTGTGATTTCAGACCCCCAAGTGTCTTGAGGCCTGCAGACACAATTGAAAACAAATTAAACACTGGCTGAATCTACATAATGCCAACCAAATAGTTAAAAAGGGGAAATTCACTAAATTTTTTTTTATTCAGAGATATAAATAGAAACATAAGTTTAAGTTTAGGCTTGTCTATTTTAATTTTGTGTCATTTTAATATATCCACATTAGACTATTTTGAGAATCAGAATGATCTGTATTTCTACTGTAACTTTTATTGCTCAGAACTCCACTGTATTGTCCTTTATTTTCTTACTCCCAACAGGTTCAGACAGTTCTATCCTAAGGACAAAAATATGTTTCTTCAAAACATTACAGGTCCATTGTATTTTTCCAATTTTTTTATAAAGCAATGACTGTACCTGAAATTTTCATTAGCCTTTTAACATTTTGTTCATTTAGGTTCTGAAAGGAGTTTCAGTTTTCAAGAGTCTTCATTTCAAAAAAAGTCCTCATTTCAATATTTGCTGGTGACTTATTTAGTCCTCTTATATCATCTCTTTTATCTTGTAGCTGATAACTCCTGCACCATAAAAAAACTTCACATTCTTGGGGATTTTTTTCTGCTTGTTGAATGTTTAGATATTCTTTTTACAGTTCTTTCCCCATGAGCTTTCCCATGTTAATGTTCCTTAATTCTCTCCCATGGGAACTTTCGCTATTGTCTTAATATACCCAGGGTAATTAAGCTGAGCCTAGAACCATATCTCTGGTATTCTTGCACCATGTTGTCCAAGGTACTTTTTATTTAGCTGGAAGAGTTTGTATAGTAAAATTCTTAGAGAAAATCTCTTATTGCCCTGTTATTAGCTTATAAGTTGACACATATGGCCTGAAATCTGCAGGTCTGATTTGTTCTGGCTTTTCAAATGGTCATCTGGACTTTTATTGTGTATTTGGCATTGCCTTATCTACTATTCTTTCTTTTCAGGGCAAGGAGGTTCCACCCACCCATTGGAAAATTAAAAAAAGGTTTGGTAGAGCCATTGCCCAAACCTGTTATAGTTGGTAAGGAATGGTACTTGAGGTAAATGGGAACTTTTAATTGTTTCATCCCACTTGAGTACTTTGCACATTGAGTTTTTTAAAATTGACTTATATTACTAGACTTCCAGAGGCTAGTTGAACTCTCCTAGTGCAGCTTCTTCCTTTTTATTATGGGAAAATCATGTTTGGAGTAGGGATCTGGCCAAGGTCACATAGCTAACTCTTGGGAGAAGTAGAATAATGTCACTGATCTGTGCAATAAACTGTCAGATGTTATAGTTAATAAGTACTGTGGCGTTCAATCTTTGGCCAGCTGAATTTACAAGCAACTTTTCCATTCCCAGTTCACTTGATAAGGAAAAAAAGATAGCAAAATACTAAGAATACATCAAATATCACCTCAAGTGTTAAAACTTTCTAGGTCTTGATATAGCAGTTACAGGCATCTTAAACCCTGTCTTTCCCTCCATAATTATCTATCTCTATGGAATATCAGAAATGGAAACTCTTCCTTCATTGTTCCATAGTCCAAGGAGGGAGGGTGATAGATTTTTTTTTCTGTCTCCATTCAAGGCCAGTGCTGGCCTTAGGCCAGCTTTCCTAACTTTCTCCCAGGTGGATTCCACAATAGATGGGGGGTAGGAGAAGGCACAATTAACCCAGACTGCTTTTATTTGGTCTGCCATGTGTGAGATCAGACTTCTGAAGAGAATTGAAAACACTTCTTTCTTTGGATTCCTGGGGCTGTGTAAGGGGAGCATGGGCCCCACTTGGCACAGAGTTGATTACAACATTCAAAAAAATTCCAATATTGTTGCCCAAGGCTGAATGGAAAGTTTTCCTTCCAGTCAGGCCTGCTAAATCCCACACCTTCTTAAGCCTTTGATTAGCAGACACCTGCAGCCAAGGAGACCAATAAACAATAAAGCTGTGAAGGGCTGCTCTGAAAGTTCCTGAGGGTGAATCAACATTAGTGGAGTCTGGATGCAAGGAGTGTAATGACTTGCCATCTCTATTAGATCTCCAAGGACCCAAAAACTCAGCACTGCTATTCTGAGTTTTTTTTTTTTTTTTAAGTTTCATTGAATTTGACGAGGACTGTTTTTTTTTTTTTTTTTGACTCATTTATGTAAAACGTAATTTTGTTAAATGCATAAAATCTAACTTATCTTCCCAATTTTTCTTCTGAGGAAAGAATTCTAACCATTCCAAAGATTCTTTTATGCTCTCTTTTTATCCAAACTATTTTAAAGAAGAGAGAGCAGAAACAGGAAGATTGTTCTACTACTGAGAAACAGTTCAGGGGAATTTGTGGCTTAAAAGAAATTACTGGAGAAAAATTTATGATTAGTGCAAAAGAAAAAAAATAATGACTCACAAATACAGCAACTTCAGGCTTGCTAGAGAAGAGAGAACTTTCCTGGATCCCTCAAATCAACTTGCTTTTATGATACAATCTCTGGAATTAAGTCTTTTTTCATTAACACAAATAACTTAAAACATTAATGATTACTTATTATTCCTCCTGTACATTGAAAATGTGTTTTGGACTGCTATGTGTAAGGATTTGGATCTGATGGAAGGTCACTGCAAGGAACATCCTTTTGACCTGGCTTTGATGAGGTATTTACCCAGAGCAAAGCACATTGGCCTAGTTGTCTTGGTGATAGACAACTTGGCAGCAAGAGCTGTCTGTACAGCTCTGAGGTGGGGTTGAACTGTCTGTAATGTCTCCATTGACGTTTGGCTAATTGAAATCATGAAGAAAAAATAGTGTAGAAAAAAGGTGAAAGGATTATGCCTCCAGTTGAGTTTTGCATGCCTGTCTATGTGTTGGGTTAAGAAAAAGATTTAAGAAATCTGTAGTCTGTTATTTTTACTATGTTTTTGTTATACATGAACTGGCATATGAGCTTCCAAGACCGGGCTAGCAACTGTGGCAAAATGTCATTTTCCCAAGGATCTCAACTATGAACTATGTCCCAATCTACACTCAATTAGCATAATATTTGAGGCAGACAGAGAGCAAGGAGCGTGTCTCTGCAAGGTGACACTGCTACTAACTGCTAGGAATGTTTGATCTTCAGGCAGGAAATGGAGCTGTTACTCAAGGCCAAAAGAAAAAAGACATGGTCCCTTAAAATCAAGTCTATGAACTTCCAGAAATTACATGCAAAGGATTGTTTGTATATTTATATGTGTATTTTCCTGGAGTCCTTGACTTTGAACAGATTTTCTAAGGATTTGAAACCCTTTAAAAGTTACCAATTGCTGCTACATAGAATCATATTTCCAGTTTTTGCCCTGACTAGTTGTCCTAATATTTAGGTATCAGATGACAGTAGAATTTAAGGAACCTTTTATATGCATCATATAGCTACATTTTCTAAACATGCTATATTTTAGGATAGTTTAATATAGAGATCGGTCTTTGAATAAAACAATCATAAATATTGACCTTACATATTCTATAGTATATAACACTCATTACGGTTTAAACAGACACAAGGAAACTTACAGTTTTAAAGCTTTCTTATATATTTATATTATTTTGTGTAGTTCTGCCTTCATTATCATAACTTACCTCTATCTCATGGGTATTGAAATGTATGTTTCCATTTTTTAAGTTAGTATGCATTTCTAGGCAGCTATTGGCATTAATAGTCTCATTTGATGACAGAGTTTGCCTTACTCTTGTGTTGTTCTTAGTTATCACTAGCTAATCAATCTCTTCTTTTGGGCCCTCATCTTTTCAAGTTTAGCTATCATCTCCTATTATTAAAAATCTAAATTATTGGGAGCTTAAAGTATAGCTAAGAGATAGCATATTTGTCTTGTACACCCAAGGCCCTGCTTCATCCTTAGTGCTACAAGGAAAAGAAGAACTAAAGTAGATGTTTAGGCCATATCAATTTGAAGAAACTATTTCAACAGCATGTATCCCTACATAACTCTAATACTAATCACCAGTCTTTCACTTTTTCCTACATTTAATTCCTTATTAAAAAGTTTGTATATTTACATTTAGCTAGAAAAAATATAGAAATATATACTTGTTGAGTCTGTTAGGCTAAAATTTTCTATCTCTGTCCCTGTCTTTCTGAGTTCCATTCCACCCTTTGTTAGCTGGTAGTTTAACCTAGGATCTTGCTATACCTTTGAGCAAAACGTCTACCTCTATTGAATTTCTGAATCAGATCATTTTTGAAAATCCCAAATTAAATGAGTGTTATGACATGAGTTATATTACTGAGTTTTATTACTGAGATATCAGAGATTAGTGTTAGAAATACAATTTAAATGTTCATGGTGGTACATGTCTGTAATCTCAGCACTCTTGGACTCTGAGGAAGGAACATCACAAATTCTAGCTCATCCTGGGCAGCATAATGATTTAGTGATACCCTATCTCAAAGTAAGTATGGAAAAAGGGCTAGAGATGTATTTCTATGGGAAGATCTTGGGTTCAATCTGTAGTATACCATAAACAAAACAAAATAAAACAAAACACCAGAAGATTTCTTGTACATTTTGAGTTTGACAAAAAAGGCTGGGGTGCTAAGCTCAATGGCATAAATATGTGGCAGTTAAGTGCAAAGTCCTGAGTTTGATCCCAGGTCCCGGAAAATACCAAAAAATAAAGGTAGCAGAAGTACAAGAGCATAAGACGTCATACACAGCCACCTTATCTTTGACAAAAGGGCCGAATATGTTTACTGGAATAAAGATAGCCTCTTCAACAAATGGTACTGGAAAAACTGGCTTTCCATATGCTGGAAACAAAACTAGTTCTAGGTCTATCAACATTCCCTAAACTAATGTCAAAATGGATTAAAGATCTAAACATTAGTACTGAAACAGTGGATCTACTGGAATGTAGGTAGAAATCTTGAAGACAAAGGGCTAGAGAGTTCACCAGCAAAGACAAAATTGCATGTAAAATACTCAAAGAATCAATAATTGAGATCTCATAGTTTTGAAAAGTTTCTGCATATGAAATCAGGCAGCTGGCCAGATAGCTCAGAAGACTGAAGTGCCTGCTTAGGCCAAGTGCAGTGGCCAGGGTTCAATCACCGGTGTGCAGTGCCTGCCTCACCCCTGGGGACATTGAGATACTGATTGACACTGGGTGTGGTGGTGTGCACCTATAATCCCAGCGCTTGGGAAGCTGAAAACAGGAAAATCACAATGAGTCTGATCTATGTAGTGAGACCTTATAAATCCTGTAGACCCTGTACTAAATACAAAAAAAGGAAGAAAACAAAGGAAATCACCAAAGGTGAAAAGAAAACACACAAACTAGGAAAGAATTTAAGCAACAATCACTCAGAATGAGGATATTTCAAGTATACATCAAAATATAAGTGAATTCTCAGGCAGCAAGAAAATAGTTACTGAGAATGATGTTGGTGCTTTGAGATAGTACAGGGTCTTATTAGACATAACTTTCTTGGTGAATGCCAACTTCTCACTGAAGCTCTGATCCTCTTCTGTTAAAGGCAGGCACTAAAATGAATCTGAGTGAGAGGTAGAAGTTTTTATATTTTATATGCTACTTTATAATTTATGGAATAGCTGAAATTGTAATGGTGTGTGTGTGTGTGTGTGTATTTGGTGTTTTGAGACAAGTCCAGGTTGACCTTAAATTATCCAACCCAGGCTGCCTTGAAGTGCATTAACACTTCTTCTTCATTGGCCCAAGTGTTGAAGGTACAATCCTGCCCCAGTGAACTCAGCTTTCTTATAAAAAGCCTAAATAAAATGGTTAAAGTAGATTTAACCATGGTCAGAACATTTCTGGAAATAGAAGAAAATTTCTAGTGTCAGAATGGTGTATATAAATCACAATTTATGCTACGTGTGGAGCTACATACCTATAATCCCAGGAGGCTCAGGCAAAATTGGAAATTTGGAATTAATATGGGCAGCTTAGTGAGACCTTATCTCAACATACAAAAATACACTAAAATGGTTGGAACATTGATTATCAATAAGGATTTAATGATCAGCACAAGAGTAGAACAAGAGAAAATCATAACTGATGTTTAATTCAATTACTGCATGGTCCGGAGGGCATTTTGCAAGTTATCTCATAAAAGTAACTGTTATTCTTTTACTTTCATAGTCCATGTCCTGTACTTTATTATTTATATATATGATAGTTTCTTCTTATTGTGAGCTTTCTGCGGGCATGATTCATGTCTTAGTGATTTTTGCTTCTGGTAAAATGCTTCTTATTAGGTCATCTGGTTTTCAAATATATGGTAAATTTGTATGTTCTGCCAGACATTCTGGTGTTGATCATTTTAAGATGAAAATACATAGTTTCTACTCTCAAAGAGCTTAGAGTTTACATAGCATAATCTAAGTAAATGGTGAATTATTGTATTTTCTGTTTCCTTCTATTATTTTGGTTTGCAATAAGAAAATTAAAGATAATTTTCATTTCTTAATATTTGTAATATTTGTCATTTTTTTTTTTTTTAGTATTTGTCATTCTGAATAATGCTATAGTAGTCATTTAAGAGTGACACTTATAATGAAGGAATTTCCTCTGGCTATTAAAGACTAATTTTGGTGGCCATCTATGCTGTTAAAATTAAGGAATTATTATGAAATTTTATAATTAAAATCTTAAGTGGAATTCATAATGTACTGGGATGCTGTTTGTCTATCATCAGACAGGTGACCTTTAAGGAATCAGGGATCTTCAGTGACCTACTGTCTCCTACCCCTGTGTATCTCTGGTCTCCTCACCTTCACCTCAAAGATTGGGGCTGTGAGTTAAGACTGGATCAGAGTAGAGAATGAGGAACTTAGGCCCCTATACAAAGAGGAAGTCAGAAATGAAAGTAGGGCAAGCCAAATAGCTCAGCAGATTAAAGAACCTGCAAGCAGGCCAGATGCCACAGACCAGAGAATAGATCCCTGGGCCTGCTGTGCCAGCCCCGCCCCCTGGGCAAGCTGAGACAGGCAATGAGACTGGGCTTGGTGGAGCCAGCCTGCAATCCCAGCTCTTGGGAGGCTGTAAATAGGCAGATAAGTATGAGTCCAATCTAGTAGTGAGACCTTGGACATCTTGTAGACACTTCCCTAAAAAAAAAAAAAAAATTAAAAAAAAGTCAAAGTAATGTGAGGCAAAAGTATGAGGTTGCTCTTCTGACAACTCCGGTCATCCAGATAACCCATTACTATTATAGACTACTGAAGTATAATGAGTTACTCTGCTGAATTCATGCACCTACAATATATGAATGGCAATGGAATACACATCTTCAACAACAGTAAACAGAAAAGGGGAATGTAAACGAAGGACTATTTTTGTAGTGAAAAAAATATATATCTGTATATACAAAATAGCATAGATGTACAGCTTTTCAGCTAATAGTGTTTAGACAAGATATCATGCCTTCGTCTTGTACTATGAATACCTACTACAAAGACAACAATATGCAATGTATTAATTATTGTAACTGCCATTCTAACCTGTTTCAAAACTGTCTCATTGCTACTTCTTTCTCAATATAATTAATTAAAAATATTAAAAACAAAGTTTATGAAGTTGCCAATCAAAGAACAGCTGCCAAGCAACAGGGTGCTTTGTAAGGCAGCCGAAATCCCACCAAATTTTCAAAGGTGGGCTCTTGAATCTGCTCATACTTACATAAGGATAAACTGGTTCCTAAAACTATTTTATTGATTGGTATAATCTAAGCTAATCAGAGTTTAACCTTTGTTTCTGGACTGAGGAAAGGTTCTGAGGGTAGCTTGCGGTAAATACACAACTACCAACTATTCAAGTCACTTCTTATATCATTCCTACTTATATCTCTCTCTAACTGTCCCTGCATTGGAGTTGGAAGCAGAAAAGAGCGTATTCTACAAAATTAAAAATATCCTAGTTACTATAACTCAGGTACATGTGCTATGTAACTTGCACAAGCAAGGTAAAGTCATAACTAAGTGGATATAGTTTAGTCAAAATGCATTCCCAGGTCCAAAGAGATAGCTCAGTGGTCTAAATGCCTGCCTGGCACTGCATACCATGCTGTGCAGGCCCCTGAAACTGGGCTTGGTAGCATATGCTTGTAATTCCAGTGCTTGGGAAGCTGAGACAGGAGGCTCATGATGAGTCTGAGGTGCTTAGTGAGACCCTGTACGAAATAAATAAAATATTTCCAATTTTATAATGTCACTTGGAATTAATAAAGAAGGAATGAAGGCTCCCTTGATATAACATTATCTTGAACAGAATATTTTTCATTTTAATGCTGTCATATTATTAGGTTATGTAAAGTATTAAATGAATATTTATATCTTCTTTTTTGTCACAGTTGGACTTGAAACCTGGGCTGTTACACTGAGCTAAATTTCAAGTCCCTTTTCATTTTGGCACACAACCCCACCAAGTTGCTACATTTCCGAGGTTGAGCTGAAATGTGGGATTTTTCTGCTTCAGGTGCCCAAAGTGATAGGCTAATAGGTGTGGGCCACTATACCTGGCTTGTAAACATATATATTAATGTTTCTGCAAATCCCAAGTTTACTGTTTTGATAGTTATTATACATTTCCTATAAATACATTTTTAGCTGAGCTTAGACTACGGATATTTTTATTCAGTTTGTGAGATACATTTTTTACTAAATATTTTTTAAAGCAATTAATAATGTTGATCGTCATTTATGAATTACCTAGTTAAAAATTCAAATAGATAAAAGTTTTTCTTCCAGTGGTACTACCGAATCCAAATATTTTAAAGTGTAAATGATCCATAAAAATTGTTACCAGATATCATGTCTATATATTGTCCTCTGAATAACTACTATGAAGACAAAAATATGCAATGCCTTAATTATTGTAATTGTCCTCTAACCTGTTGTGACACTGTTTCATTGCAATTTTATACTTTTCTCATTAAAACAAATAAAAGATTTAAATAATATTCCCGAGCCGGGCATGGTGGCGCATGCCTGTAATCCCAGCACTCGGGAGGCTGAGGCAGTAGGATTGTTGTGAGTTTGAGACCGCCTAAGCTACAAAGTGAGCTTAAGGCCAGCCTAAACTGCATAGTGAGACCCTGTCTCAAAAAAAGACAAAAACAAATAAATAAATAAATAATAGTCCTACAATCTATTTTGAATATGACATTAGCAACAATTATTACGTTGCAATTGATTTTTTGATCAATTATCAATTAATTCACGGTTTCTTTCTTTTTTATTTATTTTTTATTTTATTAAAGTACAAATATCAACCAGACAATTTTAAGACACCTTAACAAGACAGATTCGATAAATTAATACATTGCAAACAGTTTTCATACTGTTTTGGTATCATACAAGGTGCGCACATGATATTATACTTACAGACATTATTATAGCAGATGTCTCTTATCAGTAAATTAAGAGAGTGCAGCTGTTTACTTATCTTATTTTTTTTCAATTTATTTTTATTTTATTGAAATACAAATGTCAATCAGACTGTTTCAAAACAACATAACCATACAGAGTCGATGAAATAATACATTGCAAACCGTTTTCATAACGTTCTGGTATTGTACAAGGTGCATACATAATATTATATTTACAGGTTTTTATATAGCTGAATTATATCAAAGATTCAATAATTATTTACCTAGTGGATGACCATAGCACTAAAAGCGGAAATAATATCCTGTCCCACCACCAATAGTGCAGATCTTGCCTCTCATAGAATTATGTAGAAGCACAGCGTTATCTATCCCAACTGTACTGTCTATACACACACAGGATGATTTTTTCTTTCTACAAGCCTTCCTTTGTCTACACCTGTCAAAAGTGGGCACTCCATTGACATTCAACTACCTTAGGTGCTTGAACTCGACACCACAATCCAACACAGTCCAGCATTCTGCAACCATAGGGAGTTATTCAAAGAAATTGTCGACCATATCCAATTACAGCTCAGCTTAATATTATGGGCTCACGATATATACTTCATTTTTATACTTTTATACATTTCTGCTGGATGGTTAAGACCTAGGTAGATCAAAACTTATATACCAACACATGAACTTTATATTTCCTATGTGGTCATTGAAGTCTTCTCAGGGTTTATCTTGTAGTCCTGTACATTATTCTGTAGTTCCTTTGTCTGTGTCATCCATGTGGATGAGTCACGGCCAATGCTTGACGAGAATGCTCTCTGTGAGAGCCTGAGAAAAAGTTTTCTCTTCATGTGACTCTCCCCAGGCACACTATA
>PVKA01025174.1:0-33278 GCA_004027165.1 Ctenomys sociabilis
GTCTGTGTCATCCATGTGGATGAGTCACGGCCAATGCTTGACCAGATTGCTCTCTGTGAGAGCCTGAGAGAAAGTTTTCTCTTCATGTGACTCTCCCCAGGCACACTATAGAACTTCAATCTCTTTCCTCTGTGGCTCCACAATCTCCTTGCTCAGAAAATTTGGAGCTCACCTGAGTCTCATAATATTGCAGTACAGACCCACCAGAGACAGCGCGGCCGACTCCGCCATCCTGCTCCATCCCGCCCACCCCCGCCCAGCCCTTTGGCTTTTGTTCTTTTTTTTTTGGTGGAACTGGGGATTGAACACAGACCATTGTGCTTGCCAGGGAAGTTTTTATGCCACTGAGCCATCTCCCTGACCCCTATAAACTCCTTAAGCTTAATGAAAATTATCTTACATTAAAAATATTTCTCATAGTTTTAGTTACAGGTAAATCATGCATCTACAAAATTTTATGTTTTTAGTTTTAGATTGTATTCATATGTATAGCTTTTTGAAAAAATTGCATTGACAGATTTAATGGTCTAGATAAATGTAATTCAAATTTTATTATGAGAAACTACTGCATGAGTTAAGAGTCTTATCCACAGCATATTTTACAAAATGCAGTGATTATCTCTGTGAATTTTTATAGCTATACAAATATTTCATAAATTGATCATGTTTTTGGAATTGAGCGAAACAACTATTTGCAGAGAAGCCAATGACAATACTTTACAAGTAACATTTTTCAAAGACCAGTACCAATATGGAAATATATCTAAAGAATTTATCACAGGAAAATTTAGTGTTCTGGTATTACTGTATTACAATATGCAGTTGGTCAATTGTGAGATAGTCAGTAGAGAAATTTAGAAGCAAACTAATTTACCACAAGTGCTAGCAAGATTATTTTATAAAAGCATGAGTCTAATGAATAATAGTCTAAGAATTTTCTAAGAATTGATAAAGAGAAGTAGTAAAGAATAAGTTTGTACAAGAGAAAGACATATTTTTATGACTAATGAGTGCCAAAAATACTCATCTTTGCTTTTCAAACTAAACCTTGTAGGTCATCAATCAGCCAAGAATGGCAGGTAGTGACCATTAAGTGGTATCATTAATACCTGCAGCCTGCTTTACAGGGTGACCCACATCTGTCTTCATTAGAAGTTTTCTAGTTGCCAGTAGTGAACAGATGGGCCATTATTGCCAACACTGCCCTCTGGATCTACCTGGAGGACATACAAAGTTATCCCATACAGAGCACATGTCCACATTTACCTTCAGTGATATGAGGAAACATACTGAGTAGTGGTGCTATATTAAAATTTTTATAAACAGTAGTCTGCCCATGTAGCTTATTTTTGTAAAGTTTATGCAAAAATGTTATTTCAAAAGGGTGAGATTATTTGAACATTAAAGTGTAACTATGTTAGATATCTGAAAAAGCTAGTTTGTTCTGAAATATAAATTAAGTGTAGGTTGATTAAAAGTTTTATTCATACTGCCAGAATTGTCATCTTGCTCCTGTCTCCCTTATTCAGATTATTTGAATTTAATAGTATATAAAAAGAATGTAGTAAAGACATAATATGTAATACACATGGTTGTTCTTATAATATTTTTATATAAAAATATTATATATTTCAATGTTTTATTTTTTAATCCAGTGAACTTCAAGTAGGAATATAGTTTATAACATGATATTAAATTAAAGACAGTAAAAGCATATATAATCATTTGATTTAAATAAAAGGAAAACCATGTTTATCATCTTAAAACATGCAATTTTAGCATGGAATTGTATCTTTAAGGAGACTTTCAGTGGTACAAAGTACTTTTCTTAGAAGATTTTAAATGCATTCATTGTAATATCCTGTGTGTAAATGATGAGAAGATACTGACTGCACATTTATCATTGTTCTCTCTCTCTCTTATTTACTCAGAAGCTTTTGTTCATTAATGCTCAGTGTTACCACAAGAGCAGTCCTCTTATGTATACTTAAAGTACTCAAATCATGAAAAATATTTTGTGAAATATTTACTCAGTTAAAAAAGTTATTATTTAATTAATTAAATATTTTTGGGTGGTACTGGGGATCAAACTCAGGACCTTATGCTTGCCATGCAAGTGTTCTTGCTAATGAGCTATTTCCCTGGCCATGAACAGTGTTTTAAATCTATCATTCTTTATACATAATTTTTGATGCTTGAGTTTTAGGGAATTGGAGTACTTAACAATTCTAGAATTAAATTTTTCCTTTCATATAACTAGGACTGAGTTTGTTTTCTTTTATGTAGGCTTTCAAAGGAAATATGTTATGTGGGATCTCAAATTATAACAATATCAAGGGACTATATTTTTCATTATTATAGTCTTAGGTAATGATATTCTTTGCCTAATGAGGAGGTCATATGAACACAGTTTCAAAATTTTTCTTAGAAGCATTTGTGTTTTTGGTAGCGATCAGTTTGTTTTACAGTTGGAGAAACAAAGACTTTTTTTTGATGTATCTGGTACAGGGTCTCACTATGCAGTGCAGACTTAGTGACGCTCCTGTTTTCAGCCTCCTCAGCACTGGGATTACAGGTGTGTGCCACTTAGTCTGGTCTTGGTGCCCAGCCCAGCATGAGGGGGTGGGGTCAGTGCAGCATGTGGTGCTAGGGATTAAATCCCCATCCCTCTGCTTTTCTACACAGGCATTTAGTCTGATGGGCTATCTTGCCAGCCCTGAAATAAGTATTTTTTAAGAGTCCTATTTCAGATGACATTTAAGGTCTATATGTGAGATAAAATTTATTTCAGGGAATTGTCCTTGAATTGAGGTTCCAATTATTTAAGAATAAAATAATAAAATAATAGGAATGTATTATGGGACATTTGCACAATAAGTGGCAGAGATCACATCAATAACATAGAAAATTTTTATCCTGAGTGTAGGGCTCTTAATGTCGGTGAACTTCAGTTGATCAAACTTTTATTTGATTGGTATATTTGTTTTTTTTTACTTTTTAAAATTTATTTATTTGCATTTAAAAGAAACCTTTGACAAAGATTAATGGGAAAAATATCTTTACTTAGTCAGAAAAAGCACTACCAAGACAGATGTTTTTTCAACTGAGCAAAACCTCATAGATGTTGCCACCAATAGCAATGAAAAAAGCGAACATTTTTGACTTTTCTAAACAATGTGCAATATTTAATCACTTCTGAATATACAAAAATTAAAATATTAATTGAGAAACTAATATTTTTTCTTTAAACATTTCTTACAATTTCAATAATCTTATTTCATAGTGGTGTAGTTTGAGGTTTTTTTTTTTTTTTCATTCACAAGTTAATCAACTACCCAAAGGGAACTGATAGTCTGAAGGCTTGCAGTGCAAATAAAAAGTTCAAGAATGCAGCAACTGACATTTTTTGTTTCTTTTCTTTTCTTCTCTTTTCTCTTTTCTTCTCTCTCTCTCTCTTTCCTGTGAGTACCATGTATCAAACTCAGGACTTTGCACTTTCCAGGCAAGCACTTACTCCACTGAGCTCTATCCCCAGCCCCCAGCAACTGACATTTCTAAGATACAGAATAGATAAAATTCTTAGAAATGTTCTTTGCTAAACAGATGGCCACAAAACTAGAACACCTGATAATTCTGCTGGTGATATCAATGGGACTCCCAATGTTTCTTGAGTCACCTTGAACTCTCATCTTAGGCTTTGTATTTGGCTTTTCCAGTTTCACTAATGTTACAAATGTGATTCAAGTCCTGGAAGTATTCATTATAGTCAAGGGCATTTCCAATGACAAACTTGTTTGGAATTTCAAATCCAACAAAGTCTGGCATGTACCAGCACTTTGAGGGGTCCTTTTCACCAGCAAGCTTGCAACCTTGACCATATTTGGATTATACTGCTTAACAGGTGAAAGCAGTGTTTGCATTGTTTTGCCAGTGTTAATTATATCTTCAAAAATCAAGACATTCTTTCCAGTTAAAGTTGAGAGATGATCTCCACCAATTTTATGTCCCCTTTTGATTTGTCATTACAGTAGCTTTTGAGTCTGATAGAATCTACAGTCATAGTAATGGATTTGTCACAATTTCTATTCCATGCTGTAATGTAATCTGTCAGGTCAGTAAAGAATGTATAGCCCCCTTTGAGAACACAGACAGTTACAATGTGATGGCCTCCCAACTCCTTCATTACATCTCAAGCACACTTTTCAGTCCTGTCCATGATTAGTCCATGAGGGATAAACACCTTTTCAAAATCTTCAGCATAGTGCTTAGGAATGCAAAAATAAATCTAGGTCATAGCCAGGTTCATAATCACTTATCACAATGCTGGGGCTGATGGCCGCCATAACAGAGTCGGCTAGTTAATGGGCTGTTGGCAATCTGAGGAGAAAGAAACTGGTGGCTGGCAGAAGAGCCAGCTGAGGTGATACCACTCATGCTGCCTCACTTAGGGGAGCACACCCCGCCTGCCCTGATTGGCATATTTGGATATTTATGATTTGCCAATACAATATATAACAAGTTTTTACTTTTTGTATCTTGTATGATATTTTAATAGAGTGAAATATCTATTTCCCACAAAGTATGAAAAATTTCTAGCAAGTTGTCCCTCAGAGGACTAATATATAGAACGTACAAAGAGTTGAAAAAAAAAAACCCAGGTATCCAAAATTTAAAGTCCTTTCAAAAAATGGGTATCTGAGATGAATACATACTCCTCAGAGGAAAATAAACAAATGGGTAATAAATCTTATGAAACAATGTTCAACATCATTGCTCATTGGAGAAATGTAAATTACAACAATTCCAAGATTCCATTTCACTCCAGAAAGAATGGCTATTATCAAGAAATCACCCAGTAATAAATGCTAGATGGGATGTTGAATAAAGGAAACCTTCACTACAGGTGGGAGTGTAGGCTGGTGAAACAACTGTGGAAATCAGTATAGATAGTACTTATAAAACAAACAATTATAAAAAAAAACAAGCTAGGATTGGAGTTCCCATTTGACCCAGCTATTCCCCTTCCTGGTATCCTTCCAGAAGAAGTAAAAAACATACTAGAGAGATTTATGTGCAATAATACTTTAGCAGCACAGTTTGTAATAGCTAAATCTTGGAAATAGCCCAAATGCGCATAAACTGAGGAATAAATGGCCATGTTTTATTATAAAGAGAAGTACTATTCAGCCATAAAGAAAGATACACCTTGAAACCATACTCTTAAGTGATATAAACTAGACACTCATGTGTAAATATTGCATTATTTTCCTCATATGTGATATTGACCATGAAATAAGGGCCAAAGAGTGTGAAAGCTATTATGAACTAACAAGAAATTGTTCAAAAGAAAAACTAGTTAAGGGAAGTGGGAAAGGAATGGAAGAGAAGGAAAAGAAAAATCAAAAGGAATATAATGGAAATAAAGTTTCTATAAATGAGGGAAAGGGGGTCTGAAGGGAGGAAAGGGGATTGGGAAAAAAGAAGTTACAACAGGTACAGTTACAAATTTCCTCTGAAGAGTTTGATCATCATATGAAATGTACCACTAAAATTAATCAAAAAATCACAGCATCACATCTTTTATCTTATCATTTCCTCTTTTAAAAATCATTCTCTATATACAGCATCATATCTTTTATCTTATAATTTCCTCTTTCAATTTATCTTTTAGGTTGCCAGTCACTGCTTATCAAATGTTTTGGCCTCAGGGCTTCTTTATACTCTTAGAACTACTGACAATCCCAAATAACTTTTACTTATGCTCTCTCTGTTGTTATTAGAAACTTAAACTGAAAAAAATATTTAAAATATTCAAGTATACATAAGTCTTAATACAAGTGTTCAGAAAATTTTACTTCAGTTCCTGAACTCTTCTTCATCAGGGGATAAGCCCAACTCGTCATTTTCCCCACAAGAACATGAAGGTGGCCATTTCCCTGCTGATATGTAGTCATGGCTTCCTCTAGTTGATATTGCAGTTGGAGGCAGACCTGTGCACACTTGGTGGGAAGTTTTTAGCACAAATAGTGCTGTGTGGTATTATTCAATTGAGTGTGGTTCCAAAAATGTGCAGAGCAAACATGGTGACAAAAAGCAAGTGCAGAGTGGTAATGAAGGAGGAGGAATATGCTCCTTTGGAATGTGTAGAGCAAGAATGGTAAGAAGAAGAGAATCATTGAACTGAAGAAGGAAATTGTAGAACAGCTTGAATGTAGTATTTGTGCAACTGGACTGGCCTTGGAGTACAAGATAGTGAAATTGAAAAATCTCAACTAATTTGAAGAAAAAAAGAAGCCATTAGAGGAGCTGATGAAAAAAGAATAACAATGCTTACTAAGCTGAGGACCCAAGTGCTGGATGAGGTGGGAAACTTGTTTGTGTGACTGAATGAGAAACAGTTCGCATGTTATGGTAATAGTGCAGTTGCAATCTGTGGAAAAGCCAGGAAATTGGACAGTAAGTTATTGTAAAACACCCTCTGTAGGTGAAATCAGGAATTGATTTGAATCCAGTAGAGCATGGTTATATAAATTCTACGTGACAGGTGGAATCTACAGTGTGGTGAGATGTCAGTTTTGAGACAACCACTGCAGAAGCCTTTCATGAAGGCAGAATGTCATTCTACACATGATCAACAGGGATGAAATAGGTGTCTTCTCGAATAATATGAATTATAGAAGCTACATCATACAGGAGGAAAAGTTACTGCTGGAGCACAAGGACAGATAGATCCTTTTGGCTCTGTGAAAATTGCAAGTGCCAATGTGAAGATTAATCCATTACTGGTGTTATCATTCTCAGACCCCTCTTGTATTCAAGGAACCAAATGTAAATAAGGCCAGACTGACTGCCTGTCATGTGGAGGGACATTATGAAAACTTGGGTCCTAAGGCAGTTGTTCAAGGAATGGTTGCACAGAGTTCTTCTCCACTCTCAAGAAATATTTTCTGTCAACAAACTGCTTCATATCTTGGCCCCCATGCCCAGATTTTGGGCCCCACGCCTATATCTTGGGCCCTGCATGTTGTAAGGAGCAGCACCTGCAGGTACGGGTTCTTGTTGCTCTTTCGCAAGCCCCATGCTCATATAATGGGCCCCACACTTTGCAAGGACCATCAGCCACAACATGGGCTCTTGTTGCTCTGTTGCAAACCACTGTAGGGTGCCCTACTATACACTGTGGATGTAGTGGGACCTACTTCTTCCCTTCAACCCATGACTAGCCACTGCTTCGCTATGGGATCTAAACACCTGGATCATCTTACTCAAGCGTGTACAAACCGTGGAGCACCATGAAGGTCGCTAATTCCCTGCAAAGCTAACACCCACCCTTCTCACCATTCGCACTCGCCTTACGGTGCGAATTATGAATTGCCAAGGGATGGGACCATGGCGTCCCCCCTCCTCGCTGCTAAAGTAGGAAGCGAACTTGAGAGTGATGTAAGTTCCTTTGATCAATTAGAACAAGACCTATAGATGGCCTGTAGTGGACCTTCAGTCCCCACTGCTCCACCTTACCCTGGCCTCAAAATGGTGACTAAGAACAAAAACAGGTTTCAGCCACTTCCTCCAACTTAAGTGCCGCCACTTCCTCCTTCAGCTTGCCTGGTTGGGCGCTCAGAGAAATCACCGAACTATGATCCTGGCGCTTCCCCTAGCACACCAAGCAGACATTGTCTTGCACTATTCCCTCACCATCTGGCTGCGACCCTGGGGAGCCCTGGGCGGCCTTCAAACACAGCCAATCGGAAACCCAAAAGACGACAGATTCCTTCCCAGCTCTGGCAGCAGCATTACAAACAATTACACAATACCCAGGATTGGGCACAGGAAAATTGGAAGGATAGGATACAAGAAATCCCAGGCCTATATCCTGTTAATTTACAACATATTCCCCAGCGTTCTCTTACTTGGTACCCACATGACCATGAAACTAAAAAGATTGAGGGTCACTGTCTAAGGAAGATGGCTTACAAAGTCCTTTCACTTAACAGCTGCTTGAGACTCTTAGTATGGACCTTAGTTGCCCTATAGATTGGAAACAGCTAGCATGAGCAATCTTCTCCAGCAGTGCCCATTTAGAATGGGCAGCACATTTTCATGACAAGTGTGAACAGCAGGCACTGCATAATCAAGGGGCTGGGGTATTATTAAAGTTTGATTGCTTAGCAGGTGAAGGTATTTACTCTTCCCCTGCAATACAAGCACAGGGGCTACACCATTATTTTGATGAGGTGCAGCTCTGTGTGCTGAGGGCATTTAATAAATGCAATGCTGGCCCCACTTTTAACCCAGGGTCGAGGTTTTGCTTGTATCTTTCCAGAGACCACCCCACACTCTATGTGGATTCCTGCGCAAGATGTCCAGCCAGTCACCTCCTTCGACCTGAGAAATGAACCTTAGTGTTGATGATCGTCCAGCCGGGGGCAGCCCCCGTTGCCAATGACTCAGATGCCCCCTCCTCCTGGACAAAATCAGCCCCTCACTTGTGGACAGTTTAAAACCCTTTCTCACAAATTGCTCGGTGGGATTGCCCTGCGACCTGTATGTTGCCCCAGTTCAGCCTGTGTAACCCCCCCCCCCACTTGTTTTTGCTACCTTCCTTTTCACCCTGCCCAGTCTTGTCTATGATGGACTTGGCCTCATTACCCTTTGTATTATTGATGTTTAGTTGCCTCTTCCCTTGCATATCTCATTTATTACATACCCAAGCACTGATGGCGACCTTTCAATTGGCCATATTAAAAAAAGAGGAGGAATTGTGGGCATGTCAGGGCCAGAGGCTATGCTCACTGCCATTACAGAGGAGCACCTGTAGAGCACACTCTAGGAGCCAGAATGCCAAGCATACTTGGCTGACGGTGATTGGCAGAAGAGCATCCCTGTCCTGCCTCACAATTTGCCTATTTATGTCCTTTCCTGCCCTCACTTGATATACTCAGGAGATTCCTCAATAAAGCAGATCAGTGCCATCAGCCTGGTCTCCGGGATCCTCTGTCATACCACAACCTCAAACTAACCTCCAACCTTTGTGGATGATATGGATGCTTAGAATGATGTCATAAGAGCCAAATTTGTCTCCTTCAACATGATACCTCTTCTGCATCATCAATACGTGATCTAGAACTTCAAGAAGCTATACACAGTGGTGAAATTCACCAGATGTTTTAGTGTCACAGGAGGGATGTTATTGATTTGAAACTGTTGTGGAAGAAACATTTCAATGGCCTTCACTGCATCAACCTCTTTGACAGAGTCTATGAAGATGTCACATACTTGACCTTAGACTCAGTGTTGAGGAAACTAGCTAGAATGTATCACTGAACATGACTTTGAGGGGCCAGATGTATAGTGAGTGAAGGAGACTGTGTCCACTGGCAAGAGTATGAATCTGAATACTCTTGAGGACCATAAAGAGGAGCTGAAAATGGAAGAACTTGGTGAACTCCAGAATAAGCGGCAGAAGGTGCTTGTTGAGAAGCATTCCACTCAGGAAGATAGGAGATTAGCAGGTGATGTGATTAAAATCCATTATGGAAAAAAGAAAAGAGTGCCAGAATTCTTTTGAGACACTTAGCCATAAACTAACAAACAGTGTTGATTCTGATGAGTGATGACGTGATCTCTCTTTTCCAGAGAGCTATGCATCACAGGAAAAAATAAATGATATTTTCTAAAAAAGTCAAAGTTGACCCTGAAACTAAGAGACAAAAAAGAAGAAACCCCTGATGAAAATCTCCCTGATGTCCTTATGGAGGGAGGCTGTCTTCAAACAGTGACCTCTTCCCACCTACATTCCTGTCCTTTATGCCAGAATCCACTTCAAGAAAGAAAAGTGCTCTCTCTATTCATGCTGTAGTATACTTTGTTTTATATTTTTGTGGTTATGAAATATATATGATTCAGCTTGGATTAACCATATTTACATTGAACCTTATGGATATATCTGCTTCAGTTTGTGACCAGTTTGTTTTGTGAACGAACTGTGGAATAAATTAAGATCAGGAACAAGGAACCATTGTATTACTATGAAAATGATTTCGGCCCTGGAGTTTCTTTGAAAGGATATTAGACAACCTTTTTCCCTTTCCAGAGGTTACAGGAACAAACTCTGAGAACCATGAGGAGAGAGTCTTCAGAGTGAGAGGTAGCATCATTTTAATGAGGCTATAATTTTTAAGAATGGCAAGGATTCTATTACCATATATTTAAAAATATTAAATGTTTTAGTTTATATGTACATTGAATAGGACAAGATTTTAGTTGAAAGTGGTATCATTTCTCCTTTTTCCTTTATTTCTTAAAGAGAGTAGAAAAATTACAAGTGATACAGAATTTCACCTAACAGAGTAATATGAATTTCACAGCATTTGTTGTAATATATAGTGTTGTCTTCCACCAGTTATTCGTATTACCAGATATAGACATGTAAAATTGGAAGAAGAAAGAAAAAAAGAAAGAAATGTATAAGAAAGTAAGAGAGAAAGGACAAACGATTGAGAATAGAAGATGAAAAGTTAAAACCTTAACTGCTTCTTTCCATAAACCTGCAGAAATACATAATACAGTTGTCCAAAATATCCTGCTTATATACATTGATAAATCTCTTTCCCCCACTCCTTCTCCTCAACTCAGTAACTCTACATTTGAATAAGTTCATTACCTTTTACCAGTATCTATTGTGCCCTTCAGATTCCATTTTCCTCTTTGAGATTTTCACACCAATTAGACAATACAGTGTTTGCACAAGTGGGTCTGATTCATTTCACTTAAAGAGTATGTTCTCTAGTTGTATCCATTTACAAACAAAAGCCTCAAATTTATCCTTTTTGATAGCTGAGTAATACTCAATTGTGTACAAATAGCAATCTGCCTTATCCATTCCTCACTTGATGGGCATCTGGGTTATTTCCAGGATTTAGCTATGACAAATTGCATGACTATAAACATGGGTGCACATGTATCACTGTGGTATTAGATTTTCAGTTATTTTGCAAAAATACCCAGGAGGAGAATATTTGGTTTGAGTGGGGCCTCCAATCCTAGATTTTGAAGGAATTTTAACACTGATTTTTCCGTAGTGGTCTGCACTCCCATCGACAGTGCAGAAGGGTTCCTTTTTTCTCTACAGCCTCTTTAGTGTTTGTTATTTTCTAACTTCTTGATGTTAGTCATTCTTTCTGGGGTGAGATGGAATCTCAGTGTTGTTTTCAGTTGAATTTTTGAATGAAAAATGATGTTGAAGATTTTTCATATATTTACTTGGCATTTATATTTCTTGCTCTGAGAAGTGAATATCCATCCCAGATACCCATTTTTTTTTGTTATTTATTTATTGGAAGAACCAGGGATTGAATTCAGGCCCTTGCACTTGCCAGGGAAGCGCTTTTTCCACTGAGCTATCTCCCTGGCCTGTTGTTTATGTATTTATTTTTTTGGTGGTACCAGGGATCAATCCCTGGTTCCAATTAAAAACACACTGAGATACATAATATTCAAGATCCCAAAATCCAGCACAAGAATTACATACGGAAAGCCACTAAAGAAAAGAAACAGATCATATTCAAAGGAAAACCCATCAGAATTATGGCCAACTTTTCTTCACAAATCATGAAGGCAAGAAAAGCATGGAGCAGAGCACTTCAAGTTCTCTATGAAAACAAATTCCCACACAGGCTACAATACCTTGCCACTCTCTTTCAAGGTTAATGGAGAAATTAAATACTTCCATGAGAAAGAACAACTAAAGAATTTCATGATGACAAAGCCAACCCTTCACAGACTACTGAAAGATGTTCTAGAGAGGGACCAAAATGATCAGAACTGGAAGAATGAATACAAAAGGAATCCACTAAATAGAGCAATAATTAAACACAAGACAAAAAGGAGTAAACAATAGCAGGTAAGTAAAATTCAATTATAAGTCACCACATCTCAGTTATAACCATCAATGTAAGTGGACTCAACCAATTAAGAGAAATAGACTGGCACAGTGGATTAGGAAACAATATCCAAAAATATTCTGTATGCAAGAAACACAACTCAAAAAGAAATTCATAGCCTTATCATCAAAGGATGGAAAACAATACTACACGCCCCAGCATACCAGAAAAAAGCAGGGGTAGCAATCCTGTTTTCAGGCAATATCAACTTCAAAGCAATAATGGTCAAATGAAATAAAGAAGGACATTATATATTGGTTAGGGGAAAAATTTCAGAGAAGAGTTAACACTAATGAATAGTGTCAAAAAGATAGGTCAAACACACACACACAAAAAAATTAGCAAAGAAGTAGAAGAACTGAATCAAAGCCTGGAACAAATGGACTTGGTGGACGTATACAGAGTGGTCCACCCAACCACAGCTGAGCACACAGTTTTTTCAATTGCACATGGGTCATTTTCTAAATCATACAAGATACTAGTCCATAGGTCGTGCTTAAGTACATGCAAGAAAACAGAAATTATCTCATGCATATTATCTGACCACAGTGCAATGAAATTAGAGATAGAGGGCAAAAGAAACCAGAAACAGCCACCTAAATACATGGAAATTAAAGAAGCCCTACTGAGCAACCAATGGATCACACATGAAATTAAAAAAGAAATTCAACAATGTCTACCATTCAAATAAAATTCAACCACAACTTTTTGTTTCATTGTTTAGGTTCTTTTTATTTTATTTATTTATTTATTTTTTATGTATTTATTTATTTTTCAACCACACCTTATCAGAAGTTATGGGATGTGATGAAAGCAGGTGTCAGAAGGAAATTTATAGCTGTGAACTCACAAATTAGGAAAACAAAACAGGAACAAATAAACACCCTAATGTGGCACCTCCAATATCTAGAAAAGGAAGAGCAAATCAAACCCAGTGCCCAAGATGGGAAGAAATCATAAAGGTTAGAGAATAAATTAATTCAATTGAGACAAAGAAAACAGTTTAAAGAATCAATGAATCAGAAAGCGGGTTCTTTGAAAGACTAAATAAAATCGCAAAGCCCATAGTAACCTTATCAAAAACAGAAAAGAAAAAATTCAAATACAAGCAATAAGGAGGGAAAAGGGTGAAACCACCACAGACACAGTGGAAATTTGGAATATTATCAATAGTTACTTCAAGAATCTTTACACTCACAGAATAGAAGACATAGAAGAAATGGACAGATTCCTCAAAAGGTACAAATTACCAAAACTGTACCAAGAAGATATAAGAACTCTCAATAAGGCAATAACAGCCAATGAAATATGAAATGTAATAAAAAGCCTGCTGACAAAGAAAAGTCCAGGACCTGTTGGATTCACAGCTGAATTCTACAAGACATTTATAGGAGATATAATCCCTACACTCTTCAAACTCTGCAGTGAAATTGAAAAGGAATCAGTCCTCCCAAAATCATTTCTGGAGGCAAGTATTATACTGATTCCAAAACCAGGAAAAGACAAAACTAAAAAATAGAACTACAGTCCAATCTCTTTCATGAACATAGATGCAAAAATCCTCAATAATATCCTAGCAAATAGAATACAGCTAATCATCAGGAAGATCATACACCATGACCAGGTAGGATTCATCCCAGGGATGCAAGGATGGTTCAATACTTGAAAATCTATAAATGTAATACACTATATTAATAGACTGAAATCTAAAAATCACATGATCATCTCAACTGATGTAGAAAAACTTTTGACAAAGTCCAACACTCATTTGTTTTCAAAGTCCTACAGAAAATAAGAATAGAAGGCCTCTCCCTCAATTTGATAAAAGCCATCTATGGCAACCCAATGGCTACTATAATTCTAAATGGACAAAAACTGAAATCTTTTCTTCTTAGATCTGGTACAAGACAAGGATGTGCTCTATCACCCCTCCTATTCAATATAGTTTTAGAATCATTAGCAATAGCCATTAGACAAGAAGGGAAATAAAAGGAGCAAGAATAGGTAAAGAAGAAGCTAAATTATCACTGTTTGCAGATGACATGATACTTTACTTTGAAGACCCAAAAAACTCCACCAAGAAGCTACAAGAATTGACACACAAATTCATTAGCATAGCAAGTTACAAAGTCAATACTCAAAAGTCAATAACATTCCTCCACACAAATAACACACTGAGAGGGAAACGATAGAAACAGTACCTTTTACAATAGCACTGCAGAAAATGAAATACCTTGGAATTCACTTAACCGAGGAAGTAAAAGCTCTTTTCATGGAAAATTATGGTATGCTAAGAAAAAAGATAGTAGAGGATTTCAGAAAATGGAAAGACATTCCCTAGTCCTGGACAGGAAGAAGGAACATCGTGAAGATGGTTATACTCCCAAAATTGTTGTACAGATTTAATGCAATCCCTATCAAACTGCCACCAACATACCTCCCAGACCTAGAGAAATCTTTCCTAAAATTAATTTTAAACCAGAAAAGACCTAGAATAGCAAAGGCAATCCTGGGCAACAAAGACAAGGCAGGAGGCATTAGTATTCCTGACTAGAAATTATGTTACACAGTCACTGTGATAAAATGAACATGGTTTTGGCAACAAAATAGACCTAAGGATCAATGAAATAGGTTATATGATGCAGAAACCTCTAAGAAGACACTCAGTCACCTAATTTTGACTGAGTGATAATTTTGATAAAGGGGTCAAATACACTTGCTGGAAGAAAGCCTCTTTAGCAAATGGTGCTGGATCATCTGGCTTTCTACATGCCGAAAATGAAAACTTGACCCAGGTTTATCACCATGCACTATGCTAAACTGAAAATAGATTAAAGAAGTAAATATTAAAAGAGACACTCAATCTCCTAGAAGAGAAAGTAGGAGGAACTTTTGAAGACATAGGGGTAGGCAAAGAGTTTATGAACAAACATGTATTCACCCAGGAAACACTTGAAAGAATTAACAAATGGGATCAACTCTTCTTGTGAAGTTTTTGCATGTCAAAAGAAATTGTCAACAAATTTCAAAAACATCTTAACTAATTAGCACTCAGACAAAGGTCTGCTCTCTTAAAATTTATAAAGAACTAAGATACAGTAGGGCCCTCAATTTTAAAGACCCAATCAAGAAATGGGCATCTGTGATGAATACACTCTTCTCAGAGGATGGAATTAAAGAAGCGAATAAATATATGAAAAAATGCTCCACATCACTAGCCATCTGTGAAATGCAAATTGAAACAACACTGAGATACCATTTCACTCAAGAAAGAATGGCTATCATAAAGAAATCAACCAACAACAAATGTTGGAGAGGATGTGGGGAAAAGAAATACTTCTCCACTGCTGGTGGGAATGTAGACTGGTGCAACCACTGTGGAGATCAGTGTGGAGACTCCTCACAAAACTAGGACTTGAAATTCCATTCAAGCTGGCTATCCCTGTACTGGCAATTTTTCTGGAGCACCTGAAAACATTATATCATAGTGATATATGTGCACCTATATTTATATCAGCACAATTTGTTATAGTCAAACCTTGGAAACAACCAAGATGTCCATCAGATGAGGAATGGTTGAAAAAGATGTGGTATTTCCATACAATGGAGTATTACTTAGCTATAAAAAATGATAAACCTCCTTAATATAAGAAATCAAAGAAGAAATACAAATAGATAGGTCAAACTACAACTAAAAAGAATTAAGTCTGAAAGGGTAAACTGTATAGCATATGTTGAAGGGTAATAATCAGCTTCACTTCTGGATGGTTAACAACCTAAGTTTTCAGATTAAAAATTGGAAATGGAAGGGCTTCAAGGTCAGCTGACATTTTGCCCCTAGCCTTCCAGGGTCAGTGAAGACTCAGGACATAGGAGAACCTGTACTGTAACATCATAGAACTCAGTTGTGCCTGAAAATTTCTGGGGAAAATTATGGAACCACATAGGAAAGTGATTGATGATGCATAGTGTGCCTAAGGAGTGTCACATGGTGAGAAAACTTTCTCTCAGGCTTTCACAGAGAGCAAACTGGTCAAGCAGTGGCCATGACTCATCCACATGGCTGACACTGAGAAAGGATCTACCGAGTGAGGTACAGGGTTACAGTATAAACCCTGAGGGGACTTGACTGACCTCATCAGATACAAAAGTTACATTTTTATTATATAGGTTTTACTTTAGCTTTGTCTTGACCATCCAGCAGAAAAGTATAAAAATGAGGTATATACAATAAGGCCATAATAGTGGGCTGAGCTGTGGATGGCTCTAGTCAACAACTTCTTTGGATAACCAACTGTTATTGTGGACTGCTGGCTTGTGTTGGAGTAATTCACTGAATTCGAGCATCTATAATAATTGAATAACTATAAAACACCCATCTTTGACAGGACTAAAAAGGGGGGTGCAGGGGAAGAACCATTCTGTGTATGTATAAATAGTACAGTTAGGTTAGATATGTAGTGCTTTGGTGTAATTCTATGAGAAGAAATATATGCACTAATAGTGTTTGGACAGCATATTCTGTCTGCTTCTTGTGCTATGGATAACCACTCGGAAGATAACAGTGTAAAAAGTATTAGGTATTGAAATTGTACTATAATTCAGCTTTGGAAAAAAACGATAGGTTTGCAGCTACATTCTCTTAAATCATTGATCAGAGTATCATGTATACACCTTGTGCAAAAGAAGGCTAATGCAAAGACAATGTGCAATGTATAAAATGTTGAATCTGTCCTAATAAAAAAATAAATAAAATAAAATAGCTGTTTTGATTTCTTGGTAGCAGTCTTCTATTTCCCCCTTTTTCAGCCTTGGCCACTACCACTTTGTTTTGTCTATTTGTTGATATCATGCATCCTAAACTTCTCTAGATACTTCTGGTTGTGCATCAATACCTGCACATTACAGAGTAGATACTTAGATTATGTAGTCTATGTAGTGTGACTTTTTTGTTGACCTCTTGTAAGTAGTAAGACTACAGTTTCTGAACAGATCCCATTTATGTTACTTAAGTACATGATCACTGAAGTCATTTAAGGGAACACCAAAGCAAAGGAATGCTTTTGCCCCAGATAGTACCATACTCCAATTTTATGACTACTGAGGCATTTATAATGCTGTTGTGCACTTGAAGCCCAAGGCTATTAAAGTGATTGAAACACCGAGGTTTGTTTTAGGCATGTGAGCACTGAGGCTTGACTGGTGCTGAGACTTGACTGTAATCCAAGGCTTCTGAATTCAGCCAGCAGTATTGTGGGCCAGAACTTGAGCTGTCTTTTTCAGGGGCTGTATTTTTCTGCCTTGTGTCTGAGTGAGTCTAGATGTTCAATCCATTGGCCTCTAAAACCAGGAGTTGTGGGATTGCCATAGTGTTGGTGTTTACTGTTGCAAGCCTTGCACTGGGGATCAAGGAAAAGTATGTTCTTATTACTTCCCCTCTCCAGATGGACAGTATTTCCCTCTTTACTATTCTTCCTTAGGTTGAGGGAAGGAGTGGTAATGTGGATGCTAAAACTATCTTTCCTGACCTTGTCAGTGTGTCTTCTTATACTAAACCATGTGGTATGATCTCTTACCTGTTTTCAGTAGCTCTTGTGGATACATTTTTTTCGAAATTATTCAAATTTATGTTTCTGCAGGAGGATGATAGCTGTTGAATCCTATTTTGTAGTTTTGTTCTCCTACAAGCATCTTATGTTAATTTGCATTAAGTATTTGAGTGTAAGCAAACACATTGACATTTTCAGTTGTGATTAAAATATGAGTTGGTAAATAGAAATATACTTGTGAGTTAAAATTATATCTATCTTATTAAAAAATTAAAACAAGTTAGACTCCTCATAATTTAATATTTTTAAACTTACTTTAGGTTATATAGTCACTATGCTATTTATTTGCTTTTCAAATAACTTAAAATTGTATCATTTTTATTTTAAAGAGAAGAATGAAAAATAAAGAAATTTCAAAACAGGTTAGTAGGAGAGGTACAATAATGCACTGAATATTGTTGTTTTCATAGTAGTTGTTCAGAATACAATGTATAGGCATGATATCTTATATAGTTTTAACACAAACTCTTATTTTCAATGAACTAAGAGAAACTTGCTGTGTTGCTATCTTAATTATCTTGTGTATAAATACATTTTTCCCTCTTCCTGTCCCCTTTGTATCATCTTTTTTCCTTGAAGATTTTTTTAATGTCAAGTGTTTTGAACTTTATAAGCAAGTTGTCAGAAAAATACAGAATTTTATGTGTTATTCTGAGGGATTAGAGAAGTTACTTTTCATAATCTACAGAATTTTTTTCCTAGTGTTTAATTAGGACTTTGTCATTTATTTTTCTCATTAAATACTACTCAGTCATCTCAGTTGTATATTTAAGTAGTTTAAAAAATAGTGAAGATGTGTTTTAAGAAAAACTGGAATATTTTATTCCAAATGGGGACAAAATACCCCATTAGGGACACCTGAAGAAGCAGGTTAAATATGTGAATGCCAAATAGTTGAAGGTATCAGAGAGCAACTGAGAGATATGACCCAAGGGGTGAACTGGGAATCACATGTTTGCAATGACAGTTCCCGAGGAGGATAAGGTAGCAGGATTGCAAGTTTGAGCCCTGCTTGGGCAATTTAGTGACTTAATGTGACTCTCAAAATAAAAACTAAAAAAGAACTGGATTATCTATCTCTCTACTTTAATCTATCAATCAATCAATCAAACATCTATTCTTCATCTATTTATCACTCTCAATGAGGAAGGGGATCAAGAAATGGTGAGAGAAGGAAAGAAAGAAATAAGGAAAGATAAGAGAGGGGTAAAACTTAATCTGGATGTGTTCTGTACCTGTATCAACTTCTACAAGCAATGTAAATGTTAATGCCCTACACAAATATACCAATAAACTAAAAATATTAATTTGGATAGAAATTTTAAAAATAGAATGGATGGAGATATAACTCAATGAGAAAGTCCTGTGTTCAGCCTTTAGAATTGAGGGGAAAAACCCACAAGGGATAAAAATGTGGAGAACAAGGGAAGTGTATTGTTGTAGACCTGACATTTTTTCCATGGAAGCATGGAAAATCCTTTGATTTTAAGTGGTATAGGAAGAATGTCTGAGTTACTGTCTCAGGTGCTTTTTCTGATTGCTGGAACAAAATACCCAACACCACAAATCAAGGAAGGAAAAGTTTATTTAGCTCACAGTTTGTGCTTTCAGTCCATACTAGGCTGGCTACAAGGTAGTGACACATGGCAGAGGGCAGCAGTTCATGGTGGTGGAAAATGACAGCATAAGAGACAAAATGGGAGGAACAGCAGCTAAGAAGGCTAGCAAGCCTCCTCCTTTCCTTATGTTGTATTCGGCTTATCTGTCCCAGGGCGGGTGTAGCACTCATACCTATAATCCCAGCATCACTCACATCATAATCCCAGCACTAGGTCATGAATTAATCACAAACTCTATATCCTCCCCAAATGACTGCATGAGGCTTTGGGGGGACAACTAGACACATACCATAATAGATGCTAAACAGAAATGATTGGTAAAATATTACAGATGTGTCAGAGGATTAGAGAAATGGAAACTGAAACTCTGAAATACTGTTATAATTGTAAAAGAAAGGACAAGTAAAAAAACTCTAATATTCTTTTATCCAGCTATATTAACTTTGTAGAACATAACAAGAAATCTGAAACTAGGAAAACATCTTCTCAACTTGAGCAATTTAGTGACTTAATGTGACTCTGTCTCAAAATAAAACCTAAAAGAGAACTGGATTATCTCTCTCTCTACTTCAATCAATCAATCAAACATCTATTCATCATCTATTTATCACTCAAGACATGGTGAGAGGTGGAAAGGAAGGAATAAGGAAGGATAAGGGAGGGGCAAAACTTAATCTGGATGTGTTCTGTACCTGTACCAACTTTCCACAAGCAATGTAAATGTTATGCACTACACAGATATACTAGTAAACTAAAAAATATTAATTTGGATAGAAGTTTTAAAAATAGAAAGATATGGAGATACGGAAATGGATGAATGAATGACTGAATAATAATACCAATATCAACTACCACAGTTTTCCAGGTATTGCATCTACATGTTTTCCATATAACCTTCAATTTTCACATCAGTCTTCTGAGGTATTTATTCTATATGTTACAGATGATATGCTTGAGATAAAGTAAGCTCAAATAGCATGTCCAATGTTATATAACCCATTAGTGGTAGAACTAGTGTCAAGTGATCAGGGACTTCCTAACTAATGGTCAATGATAGGCACTAGGTAGCCTTGCTACTTTCACATAGAATTGGCTGGTAAGAACATAATAAACCCAAACAAATTTAGACAGCTGTAATACTTACAGTGACCATAGTGTATTTTGATTCTCTGATCTCCTAGACTCATGAGAACAGTCTGAATAAGGCCAGGTGTTACTTCTTTGTGCACTGGTGTATAATTCAGAAGAGGTACCTGAAATTGGTGGATTCTGGTTTGTAAGAGCTACTGGTAAAACTTTCCTCCTTATCTCCAGATAAAGAAAGACAAAAGATTAACCTGTAATGAAGCATTTCTACCCTTAGCAGGGAAAATTACTCACTTTTTTTTGCTATTGCTTTTGAATATCACTGGGAGACAGAAATGTCTCTATATTTGCTATCTGATAACATAAATTTGTCTTGAAATTACTGTCTTCCTCTTTCCAGCACCATTTGCCTATATGTATCCACTTAGACACATGATTCTGAAGCCAATCACAGCTAATATCTGCCTATGTAAGAATACTGATCCATAGAGAATGTCTCTCAATAGCTTCACTCTATATTTGGTACACTACACATTTTAGCCCTTGAATTTCAACCAAAAGGGAATGCCAGAATGTTTTACTCATTTGAGAAGGTTATTGTTTCTTATGATAGTTAAGTACACAGAAAATTAAGAGCTGACTAGGTGAGCACTGGTTGCAGTAAGTCAGGGCATTAGATAGGGATAATATAAAACTCTACACAAGAATTAAAAAATAATAACTTCCTAGAGTTGTTTATTGTGGCATAAAAGTTTATGTGTGTGATATTTCTGAGAGAATTATTTAATTTCCAAAAATACCAAAGATGGTGTGACCGAGCATGTGTGTAATTCTAACACTTGGAAGTCTGGGGAGGATCACTATTCCTCGCCTGAACTGAACTACATAATGAGACACTTTCTCAGAAAGCAAGCAAAACTCTCAAAAAACAACTAACAAAAAGACTTTAGAAAATAATGCTAATTATCCAGAAAATTTGTGCATAAAATATAAAACTTTCCTATGATGAAAAATAAATTAGACATGTCAGTGGAAGTTTATGAAAAAAACTGATGACAGTATTGGCAACTAATTATGATACAATCAATGTAATTACATCTTTTCACATTTTTTAAAAACCAATTAAAAGGTGTTGGTTATTTAGTCATGTTCTGAGATATAGTGGTAAATAATAATTAGTACTCTAGTCATAGCTTATTGTTTCTGAACACGATTACATGAGACTGGGTCCAGTGAATACATTAGCATGAATAATTATTTTTTGCTTGATTTACAGTTTATTTTAGTATTCTATGATTCTCAGGAGCCATTCATGCTAGTGGCTATTTTCCTTTAATATTTCATTTATTTTTTAATTTACTTTTTATTTTTTAAAGAATAAAAAATAATAAAAATATTAGAAATTATATACAATTTCACTAAACAAAATGATAAAAATTCAGCAATGGTTATTTGCATATTTTTGTCTTCAAATTAGTTGCTTAGATTACCAAATATAAGCATGGAAATTGATGCAAACAGTTAAAAATGCTGATACCTGTGGACTAAGCAACTGCACTGAAGATAGCAATGTGTAATACTAGGGTCATGCTAGGAATGCCTCTCATTCTGGTCTTTAAATACGTACTGCTTGTCACGTCATGCCAATCACTGCTATACTGTCTCTCAAGTAAATGTTTCTTTAAAAAAAGGGTAATAAATGAAAACAAGAGACAAGAAAAAAATGTCATAGGACTGTCCTGCTACAATGCTATATATGATTAGATTTCTAAATTTCTGTGTAAAAATATGTAATTGTTTGATATTCAGAGAGATAGTGAGGTTAAGCTCAACTGCCTATGCTACAGAGTAATAATATCATTAAGCTTTTCTTCTGGATGGTTAACAACCTAAGTTTGCAGACCAAAAATTAGAGAAAAAGAACAGCTGCAAGGACAGCCAACATTTTGGCCTTAGCCTTTTAAGGTGAATGAGGACTCAGGACATAGGAGAACCTGTACTGTAACATCCCTTAACTCAGTTGTGTCTTAAATTTTCTGATCAAGGAGATTATGTAAAGTGTGCCTAAGGAGAGTCACATGGAGAGAAAACATTTTCTCAAGCTTTCACAGAGAGCAAATTGGTCAAGCAATGTCTGTGACTCCACACGGCTGACAATGGCAAAGGATCTGCAAACTGCGGTACAGGGTTTCAGGATAAATCCTGAGGGTATTTGACTGATCTTATCAGATACAAAAGTTGCATTTCTTGTTATCTAAGTCTTGCTTTTTCTTGGTCTTAACCATCCAGCAGAAAAGTATAAAATCAAGGTATAAAAATAAAGCCTTATTAATTGCTGAGCTGTAAGAGGCTCAAGTCAACAACTTCTGACATTGCTAGTCCTATGGATAAACACTGCTATTATGGACTACTGGAGTATATTGGATGATTTTGCTGAAATCATGCATTAATATTTTAATGGCAATGATCTCTGACAAAACTAAACAAAAAAAGGGGATACAAATGAATGACTATTTTCTATGTATATATAGAAAATTGTTAGGACAGATATACAGCTACTTTCTCTTAATTCAGCAAATAGAAAGATTTATACTAAAAGTGTTTAGAGAGAATATCATGTCTGCATCTTGTAGTATGAATAACCACTGCAAAGACAATATGCAGTGTATTAATTATTGAAACTGTCCCACTAATCGGCTTTTGAAGTTGTCTAATTGCTATTTGTTTCTCAAAAAATTAATAAAAAACAGTTGAAAAGAAGAAAAAAAGAAAACATTTTAAATATTAACTGTTCTTTTTAATAGACCAGTGGAAATCACCAGTATAATTACCCAATCTATCCTGTGTATTTATTTTTTCCCTTCCCTGTTCCTTTTCTTTTTTCTTTCATCCCAGTTATTTCTTGCCTTTTAACAGTTTCTTTCCTTTTCAAGTATCTGTCATGCCATTTGAATTTTTCTGTTAGATTATTACACTAGGGAGGCAATAATTGTTCTTTCAAAAATTAAATTCACAATTCATTTGAAAAATAGGTATTGAATAGTCTTGTATGAAGCTCTAGGTATTCTGTTAAGTTCTCGAGATACAATGTTGAACAAAAATATTTCTCCAGTGTCTGTCTTTAGAGATTTTATAGTCTGCTGTTAGTTTTGTGTGATGCAAAAAAAGTCACAGAAACAAATGACAGAGAAGGCCAGATGGTTATAGAATATCTGAGAGTATATCAGTCTTTTTAAGATCTGGGTTCCTAATACCTGGAAATGACTTAGGGAAGACAAAAGGAAGAAAACTTCCAGAAAATAAGAGAGAGCTAATAGGACAACTAAAAGTCAGGGAAATTCAGTAAACTGAAGATAGCATACATGAAAGAAGGAAGAAGTCTGTTGTGCTAACCTTAGTACTGGCGAGGGAAACCTGTCTCCACTAAACACAAAGTAAACCCATAGAGGGTTGGAAGCTCCAGGGAGAAATAATGGAGCAGTTCTTCAGAGCACCAGCCCTAAAAAAAGGAACATAATTAATGTAAACTTCAAAAATAGCATAGGGTTTTACTTTGAATGTAAGTGTTTCTGCATAGAAGGCTAGAGATGGAGAAGAAATCCATTGTAGCACCTGCAATATTTGCAGGTAACTGATTAGGAGCCATTTTGGTAAGCAGTTAATAAAGCTGAAATATTCTGGGAACCAGAAACCACAGAACAACTAAACTTCAGGGTTCCCCTTTCAAAGTGACTATATGAGTCATGACTCCAAGAGACAACCCTAATGAGGGGATGGATTAAAGATAGATGTCTTGGAAAGCTTAAGCTCTGTCTTGGAAGGGCAACTGATATCTTTCTCTCTTGGGTGAGAAACCAGACCAGTTGTGTATGGCCTTTAAACTGGTTTGGTCTGAAGGAGCTAGCATTAAGACTAGTGGTCTGCTTGACTTTTTCCACTTCCGATACCTACATCCTGCACAGAGCTCAGTGGTCTCTTTGCTTTTCCTAGCCCCAACATGATCAGGGGGATACTTTGGGTGCTGTACCATGACACTGTGCATTCCCATTCCCAAACTGGAAGCACTGTGCCAATTTTGTGTTAAAGGAGCATCATGGGAGGTATATAGTACTCATGCTTATTCTTTAGAAGTGATGTAGTGATAATTTTATTTTTATGAGTTTTATTATATTAAGTAATATAATAACTGGAAAAATATGAAATATTGAGTTTTTAATATTTATTGAGTTTATGAAACATTTTCAATATTGACTATTGTTTGGTTTACAAAGAGTCCAAAAATAAGAACAGAAATTCCTACATGAATTACAATGAAAATACAGCAAAAATACTGTTTACTTCACATGACATACCTGAGGCAGTCTTTGCACATGACAACAGTGTTTTCCAGACATATATATTATATATATTGACAGTACAAGTGTTTTGCTTTCCTGTCTTTTCTGTATGACATCCTTGACATCTTGCTGGTCTTGGTGTTTTTTCAGGAGGTTCGTATTATACAATATGTAGTTAAATGGGATATAAATTATCAATAAAATAAAGTATTAAATTCTTAATAAGTATTGCACACTTAGAATAACAAATATTTTTATATTAGCTGTGTACTTGGTTATAAAACCTAAAAGATAACATTAGAAATAGATTCCTGTATGAACTACAGTGAAAAAATTGAATTCTATAACAAAAATAAATCTTTTTTTCATGTCACATCCAAGGCAGTCTTCACACATGATAACAGCATGTTGCATGTACATGTACTGCTTACATTGACAGTACATGTGCTTAGCTATTTTTATCTGTGAGGCAGGCCATTCTTGCCACCTTTCTTGTCTTCCTCTTAGGAGCTTCTTACTGTATTATACAATTAGCATGAAGTAAAATGAAATACCAGATATGTAATGAGTGCTTAGACATTAACATTTTCACATCAACTGCTTACTTGCTTGTAACTAAAAGATAACATCAGAAATAAAAGCCTATGTGAATTACAATGTAAATACAAAAAAAGTCTACCATAGAAATAATTTTTGTTTCCACTGTCACATCCAAGGCAGTCTTCACCCATGAATACTGCATGTCACATGCATAAATATCACATTGATAGCACAGAGATTTTGTTTTCCTGTCTTATTCTGTAAGGCATAGTTGAGATCTTTTTGGTTGTTGTAATAGGGCCTTTTGGTGTTTTACTTGCCTGTTCACCTATAGCTCACCTATGTGTTCCACGACTTTTTTTTTTTTTTTTTTTTTTTTTTTTTTTTTTTTTTTTTTTTTTTTTTTTTTTTTTTTTTTTTTTTTTTTTTTTTTTTTTTTTTTTTTTTTTTTTTTTTTTTTTTTTTTTTTTTTTTTTTTTTTTTTTTTTTTTTTTTTTTTTTTTTTTTTTTTTTTTTTTTTTTGGCATAGTGCACTGGGCAGAAACATTTTGTTATTCTTCTGTTGTAAATGACTTTTTATGAGTTCCAGTCTCAATCCTCTAAGAAAACTTCTCTATGATGTTTCATACTTGTTATGTTCTCTGTAAACTATCCAACTTTCTGTGCCATATGTGGAAATCACCTGTTGCTACTTTATGCTCCTGAATACACCTTGCTCTTCATCTGCCAGGGGCTGAATGCACAGATGGGCTTCTGTTTTCTGCAGACCTTTGAGCCATTCCCAGATCCTGTTATGGTAAATTACATGTTCATATGACAAGAATGGTATCAATGTATTTTACCTCCTTCTCCATGTATCTAGTTGTCCTCTCAAAGCCTGCTGCAGTCATGGGGAAGCCTCTGGAGTTTGTGATTGTTTGTTGTGGATGTGGATGCTGCACTTGCCCTGGGGCAGGTAATTTGTATTACAATCTAAGGAGGGTTAAGAGGCTGGCTAGCTGCCCAAGCTCCAGCCCCTTCATATGCTATCTGCTCTTTGCCACTTCCTTGAAAGGTTACTCTCTGCCAGGTGTCATACAGCCTTGGAGCCAGCTGAGTATGAACTGAAACCTCCGCTGAGCTAAATAAATCTTTGCTTCCTTCATTTTGGGTGTCAGGTATTTGTCCAAGCAATGAGAGCAGAGTAACTGAGACAGAGTTTGGTACTAGAAAAGTGGGGTCATCATTGTGGCTAAACCTTACTATGTGGATTACAAGCTTTTGGGAATGGATTATGGGAAGAGATAGAAAAGGTTTGGAGATGTTGCCTACTTGAAAAGAGCTGGAACAACTTTGGCTGTTCTCTTTGGGAGATTCTGGTTAGAGCTCAGAAGACCAGAAGGCTGATAAAAATCCTGCCTGTAAAGACAAGGATTGGGGAAGTTTCTTCTGGGAACAAGGACTGCATTGGTTATTGGACTCCAGGTGATTTGTGTTTTGGCTTGATGGAAACTTTGTCTGGATTTTGCTCATGTCCAGAGACTTTGCCTGAGACTGAGATTAAACATGGCAGACTGATTAATCTGGCAAATAATATGTCAAAGCAGTTAATATCAAGGCAATGGCATGGCTGTTTTGGGGCCTGTTAGCCAGATTTATGTTGAGAATCAAGAGCAAAGAGCCAAGAAGAATGGTTTAAAATATGTGTTTGGCTAGAAAAGATGCTCAATAAAGCTATGGTCTGCAAAGATAGAGCTCAGAGGATCTTCATTGCCAAGAAGGAACAAGAGAATCAAAAGGATGGCCCGAGGGCATCATTGGAGGTGGCAGGTCTCCACCCTTTGTAGTCTCAGAATTGCAAAGGTCAGGGACTTTGCCTTGAGGTAAAAGCCGCTGAGCCCCATGTTCCAGAATGGTGGCAGCAGCCACACCATGTTCCACAATGGTGATGGCATGGAGAATTTATTGCTCAGAATCAGGGTCAGAGTGCTCAGCAATCCAGCCACTCGACTCCTATAGCCAAGAATGAAGGAAGCCTGGCTTCTACTCCATCTGCATCATTCACATCGATTAGTTTTAGGCACATTCAGAATTCAGGAGTTTTGAGCTTAACAAGGCTTCCACCTCAATTTCCCAGGAAGTGTTCCTCTGAGAGGGCAGTGTGTAAAGCTCAGATTGAGAAACCTATTCAGTGGAAGCTCCAGAAGTTTGGAAGGTGAGGAACATGGATCATCTAAGGGAAATTGCCAAGAGGGAGCAAAGCCAGCCCAAGAGAGAAGCCATGGGAGCTACCACTAAGAGTAATCCCCAATCCATGATGGGGGATTTCATGGAGCTTACAATTTGCCACAGATTGATTCAGATGTTCCACAAGGACCTACAAGATTTAATGTTTACCCTGCTAGATTTTGAACTTGTGTTGGTCCCAATGCTTGCTATCCTGTTGTGTGTACCTTTTGGAAAGATAATGTTTGTTTTGTGCCACTGAACGTTGGAAGTGTTTAACTTTTCTTTTGTACAGGGCCTCATAGCTAAGAGTTTGCCTTTAATCTTGGAGGAGACTTGGGACTTGGACTTGAAATTGTTGGAAATATGGCAACTCTTAGAGATGGAGTAAAATGTTTTGCCTAAAGGGATGTGCATGAGTCTTTGAGGGTCAGGAATGGAATGTTATGGTTTGTGTCTAGTTCACCCAAAGCTTTATACATTCATGGGCTGGCTTCTGGAGTTTGTGATTATGGTGGGTGTGGATGCCACACTTTCCCTGGGGCAGGTGATTTGTGCTACAGTGTATGGAGGGTTGAGAGGATGGCTAGCTGCCCAAGCTTTGGGCCCTCCCTCTGCTCTCTGGCTTTTGCCTCCTCCATGAAAGGGTGTTTCTCTACCATGTACCTTACTCCCTTGGAGCCAGCTAAGTATGGACTGAAACCACCAGTAACTGTGAGCTAAATAAACTTTTCCTTCCTTTATTGTGGGTGTTGGGTATTTGTTCAAGCAATGAGAGTGTTGCATCGCTCTGTCTGTATGGCTCTCATGGTGGTAGCTCCCATGGCTTCTCTCTTAGGCCAACTTTGCTCCTTCCTTGCACTTTCTCTTATGATCCATCTTCCTGGCTCTTCCAAACTTCTGGGGTTTCCACTGAATAGGCTTCTCACAGCTTTACACAATGTCCTCTCAGAGGACCATTGCCTGGCCTCCCAGGCCTTCTTCTGAAGTCGAGGTGGAAGCCTTCTTAACTTCAAAGCTCTTGCATCATGAATGTGCCTAAAGCCAACACCACAGGGATGATACCAAGGTCTGCTGCCAACTAGAGTAGAAGCCAGGCTTCCTTCATTCTTGGCTGTAGGGGTCAAGTGCACTCTGACCCTGATTCTGAGGAACAAATTCTCCATGCCAGCCCATTTTGCAGCCTGGTGTGGCCACTGCTGCCATTCTGGAACATGGGACTCAGTGTCTTTTCCCTCAAGGCAAATTCCCTGACCTTTTCAATTCTGAGGCTGCAAAGGGTGGAGGCCTGCCACCTTCAGTGATGCCCTCAGGGCATCCCTTCATTCTCTGTTTTTTCTTGGCAATGGAGATCCTCTCAGCTCCATCTTTGCATTCATAACATTATTGGTGCTTGTTTTCTGGCCAAACTCATAGCATTTTAAATCATCCTGCTTGGCTCTTTGCTCTTGATTCTCAATATAAATCTGGTTAAAAGCCACCAACAACCATGCCACTCCCTCAATATTCATTTGCTTTGAAATATCTTTTGCCAGATTAATCAGTCCACCATGCTTAATCTCAGTCTCAGACATAGTCTCTGCACATGAGCACAATTCAGAGAGACTTCTGGTGAAGCCATAGCAAAAATCATCTGGAGGTCAGCAACCAATGCAGTCCTTATTCCCAGAAGAAACCTCCCCAGCCTTGTCTTTACAGACAGCCTTTCTATAGGCCTTCTGGTCTTTAGTTCTGACCAGAATCTCCCAAACAGAACAGCAAAAGCTATTTCAGCTCTTCGCAAGTAGACGACCTCTCCAAACTTTTCTTATCTCTTCCCATATGCCATTACCAAAAGCTTGTAATCCACATGGTCAGGTTTAGTTTCAGCAGGAATCCCACTTCTCTGGTACCAAATTCTATCTCACTTACTCTTTTTTATTGCCATTGCTGCTGTTACTCTCCTTTGCTTTCTGTTTTGCTGTCTGCCACCACCATGAATGGATGCTGTCTGTCAAGTGCCACTCTGCCTTGGAGCCAGCTGAGCATGGACTGAGACATCCATTAACTGTGAACTAAGTAAACCATTCCTTCCCTCATTTTGAGTGTCAGGCATTTGTCCCAGCAATGAGAGAAGAGTAACTGAGACAAGTCTTATGAGGATAAAATATCATTTTGACACTTTCATACATGTGCATGCACCTTGCCATTCATTTTACCAAAAAGGTAAAGAAAAATTTGTTTCTTGCATCCCTCAGGAATGTCAACTAAGATGTACAGCTGGATACCATTATGCTAAAGTACAAATTTAATTAGAAAAATATGGTATGAATATATTTAAGCCACTTGAATGCCCTAATTAATGGAGGTTGTCAGATCCTGGGACAGAGCCAAAAACTTGTGGTTAGCCATGCCTAGAGTACATTGCTGGAAAGCAGACACTAACAAAGAGGCTTCCATACTAGCATTACAATTTTTCCAGTACAGGAAGTCTGTGATTTATGAATGAGTTCTGTTCCAGAAGAACATTGGTAAACTGGAGTAATTTGTAACCCAACAAAATGGGTTTTATAGAGTACACATATGAATCTCATACAGTATACCTATGAATCTTCCACAATATATCTATGAACAGTACACCTGTGAATCTTACCTGTGAATATTTTTTGATACTCGGAATTGAACTCCGGACCCTGCACTTGCCAGGAAGATACTGTACCACTGAGCTATATACCCAGTCCACCTGTAATTCTTATAGAGTATGCCTGTGAATCTTAAACAGTACACATGTAAAAATTTATACCTTGAACATTGAAATTGGGGATTCACTATACAATAAACTTTCAATACTTAGCACAAGGAACAATGGACATATGAAAAGTAAATAAAATGCCTCTAAAAATTCTCAATTCCACAAGCATGATCCATGAGGCATTAGTAGGGAGAAAAATCAATCCTAATAGCTAAAGTACATAAACTGATAAAGGAGGAGCCAAAAAAATTAATATGGTGCTCAGTAAGCTCAAAGTGTTATAATTAAACAGTTAATGAACCCAATGAGATGATGAGTGAGCTTACAAAAGGTACTAATAATTTCCATGTGTTAAGAAACTTGCCTGTCTCTAATAATTATATGTATAGCTTCATCAGTCATGGTGTTATACCTTGTGTTTAGATGTCCCCCTAAAGCCTTGTGTGGTTGGCTTGTACAAAGATTGTTGGATCTAAAGTGTGTGAGGCTGAAACTGACTTAAAATGCGATGCTAGTATCAAGGGCAGTAGGATTAAGGGTGTGAATGTTACTCTAAGTAGCCTGGATTTGATATAAGGGACAAAAACAGCTGAGTTTGTCTCTTGTTGCTCTGCTAGCTTTTGCGTGCATTGAACTGTTTTTCATTTCATTTTATTTATTTATTTATTTTAAATTTTTTTATTCATTTTAATGAGAAAATAAAATACTAATGAAACAGTTTCAAAACTGGTTAGTTGGACAATTTCAATAATTAATACATTGCATATTGTTGTCTTCATAGTAGTTACTCAGAGGACAAGATGCAGACATGATATTTTGTCTGAACAATGTTAGCAAAAACCCTTCTTCTCATTGTACTAAGAGAAAGTAGCTGTACGTTTATCCTACCTATGGTGTGTGTGTATGTATATATATGTGTGTGTATATATATATGTATATATATATACATTTATATATATGTATATATATGTATATATATATACACACATTTATATATATATATATATGTTTCACTACTGAATGAACTGTTTTTCTTTTGTGATGCAGAGTGCTTGTCCACTGTAACACTCTGCCTTTAAGCCAGCCAAGTATGAACTGAAACCTCTATCAACTGTGAGCTAAATAAACCTTTCCTCCCTTAATTTTTAATGTTGGATATTTTCTCAGCAATGAGAAAATTAACTAAGAGACATTGTATAACTATTCTTATGGGAATGATTGACTCTTAGGTTGACTGTTTAGTTTTCTTAAAAGGAGTGATGTAAGATAAATAGCATTTTCTCAATGTATTGTTAACATTGATGAGACTATATTAGAATGTTGTCTTCTGAAATCCATAAATGTTAACTTCTTAAAAAATAATTGGATTTCTTTATTTCCAAATACACGTTATATATTTAATAAAAAGAACCATAACTGACACTGATTGTCAGAAATAATAAGCTTGTGAACAGATAAAAGTGGTCACTTGTGTACCTACAGGTAGAGAAAATGAGTTAGGCAATCTGAGCTCATGTAATATACTTCATAGTGAAAACGATTATAGACATTGCATCTTCCTGACAAATGGATGGTAGCATTGTTATTCTAGTAGAAAGGGCTGTATATTTGTTGCCATTTCTGCCTTTCTTTATCAGCATTCCTACAGATGAAGGGCTTTTTTTTTTAGATATGGATAGTGGAATGTGACTTAAGCATTTTTTAAGTGGGTAAATATTATAGCCTGAATTTCTTTTTAGATCTGGATGAGTGACTTCTTGCATTATTATGTACTACATATGCTGTACTAGAATTGTGTTTTCTGACAGTCAGGCAGTTTTTAACTTTCTATCAAGTGTGCGAGTTTATAAATTTACATATTCATGAAGATCATATATTTAAATATTTTGTAAACAATGTATTTTTGATATATAAAACAAATTTCCCTCTACTTTAACAGGTATGTTCTAATTTATATTAATTCACCTCTAAGAACCTAAAGACTCTGAAGATTCAGATTATAGAGCTACATTGAAGTCATACCATAATCTCATGGTAAAGCTTATGTGTCTACTCAAATCTCATGCAGTCATAGGTGGGGCTTGTTCAGAGGTAGCTGGATCTAAAGTATATGATTTTAGAATTAAGAGGTGTGATTACTAAATCAGTTCACTCATTGATTTGGTATAATTCTGAGTAGGATTAAGGATGTTCTATCCAGGTATAAGTTCTAGCTGCCTAAGTGTGGGTAGACTGGATAATATGTAAGGGGCAGAATGAGGGTTGTCAGTTGTCACTTGTATTGCTGATTTTTGCTTTCTGCTTGCCATGAAATTTTTCTCATCTGTGATGCTGTGTTGCCCTCCCACCCTGCCTTGAAACCAGCCATTGGGTTGAAAACTGCATACTGTGAGCTAGATAAACCTTTCATCCTTTAACTATGGGTGTTGAGCTTTTTGTCTCTACAATTAGAAAAGTAAGACAGTTATATACAATTAAAGATGTATTAGTTTCTACTCCTCTGTCCAATTGTAATATAATACCTTAATGAACTACAGATAGATGTACAGATTTAAATATGGATTGTTCAAGAGAATGTCATAATTATCACTTTTTGGTAAATTTTACATTGATATATTTTGTCTAAATATGGTAGCACAAATGTCTAGAGATTAGGACAGTTTTATAGGATTCAACAAGTGAATCCTTGTTTTTTTTATTTATTTATTTTTTTTCCATTTATTTTTATTTTGTTAAAATACAAATGTCAATCAGACAGTTTCAAGACACCTTAACCATACAGAGTCGATGAATTAACACATTGCAAACTGTTTTCATAACGTTTTGGTATTGTAACCATCCAGCAGAAAAGCATAAATGTATAAAAATGAAGTATACATCGTGAGCCCATAATATTAAGCTGAGCTGTAAATGGATATGGTCGACAATTTCTTTGAATAACTCCCTATGGTTGCAGAATGCTGGACTGTGTTGGATTGTGGTGTCGAGTTCAAGAACCTGGGACAGGTTCTTGACAGGTGTAGACAAAGGAAGGGTTGTAGAAAGAAAAAATCAGGATGTGTGTGTATAGACAGTACAGTTGGGATAGATAACGCTGTGCTTCTACATAATTCTATGAGAGGCAAGATCTGCACTAATGGTGGTTGGACAGGATATTATGTCGGCTTTTAGTGCTATGGTCATCCACTAGGTAAATAATTATTGAATCT